>VZRX01005343.1:0-106580 GCA_013398075.1 Notiomystis cincta | reverse complement strand
TAGAAATTATGATTATTGGTTTCCCCCTGACAAAGGTTGATTTATGCATATTTCTACAGGAACTAAACTTTTTCTTGCCTTGACAAGAATGCTGCTTTTCCCATTTCCTATTGTTATCTGCAAATGATTAACAAACAGAAGTTTTTAAGTTTTTCTTCCTTCTCTGGTTGAAAGTAGTTGAATTGAAAAAGAGTCCTGCAACTATTTTAAGTCTTTTTTCAGCTTTTAGCAAGTCTATAAACATTTTGTCTAAATGCATTGCTTAAATGTGTTCTGTGGGCACTTCGACCTTATTTCAGGTAGATTATTCTTATGGTTAGGAAATGGTCTTTAATGGATCTGGTTTTACCTGTCCAGGCAGCATGGAAATACAAGTGGTTTGGAGAGCATTTTTTAATTACCTGAGTGAATATTGCTCCATGTATTACTTTCACCAAAACTAAGGGACTCCTACAGCTGTTTGGCAAGATATGTAGTCTGAGTTTTGAGTTCTGAGAATGCTGTCTATTCAGAGGAATTACGTGGACAGGAAAGTTCCTTTCTGAAATGTTTGCATCCAACCCCCTAATTTAATGTTTCCTGACCAGAGTCAAGTGAGGTGGGGGTTTTTGTTAGGTTGAGATTTTCTTGGTTTGGGCTTGGTGTTTTTTTTTTTGGTTTTGGGTTTTTGTTTGTTTGTTTGTTTGTTTGTTTGTTTATGTTGTTGGTTTTTGGTTTTTTGTTTGTTTGTTTGTTCAGGGTTTTTTTGTTGTTTGTTTTTGGGGTTTTTGTATGATTTTGTTTTGGTTGGTTGGTTTTGGTTTTCTGGTTTTTTGGTTGGGTGGTTGGTTGGTTGGTTGGTTGGTTGGTTGGTTGGTTGGTTGGTTGGTTGGTTGGTTGGTTGGTTGGTTGGTTGGTTGGTTGGTTGGGGTTTTTTTAAGGTTACAAATCAGGAAATATATAAGGAAAGGCAAAACACCACTCAGCTAAATCCTGTTCAGAGCTCTGTCTGGGCCAAAACTGAGCAGGAAAAAGTCTCCTGCATAAAAATCTGTCACAGAACTTCCCACTAGCATGAAGAAGGTGAGCTGCACTGCCTGCTGAAGACTTGCCAACTGGAGGCTCTCAGGTTTTTGGCTTACAGCCCTTCAGTTTGTGCTTTGATCCTTAGAAATACACAGAGAACTGTGATACCATAGCAAAGTGTATAATTTAATCTGATGATATAGTGGAGAGCTGGTAGCTGAGGGCAAGGAGATCATGAAACAATGAAAAAAAAGATACTTGCTCTGTGATGGTATCAAACATCTTCTAAAACAAAATAAAACAAAAATTTCAGTGTTTGAGGTTCCCATGGGATGAGTGGTGTCTGGCAGAGTTGATTTAGCAGTATTTGAAAAAGGGATGAGCAGTCACTGAGAGAAGACTCAAATAGGTACTAACTGTGAAAAGAAGGCCTCTGGAGGCTCTGGAGACCCACTTGGAGCTCATCCCATCAGTCACGACTTTTTCAAAATCAGATCTCCCATTTGATCTATGCTTTCTCAGAATATTTTTCTTTTGTATTGTTTTACTGGTATTGCATCATGATTTTTCTGTTCTTTTTAAATTCCAGTTTCCTTAAGTTCAATTCATAAATTCTGATTAAAAACACTATAGCAAATTATAAGTGGTATAAACAAATTAATGTCTCTTAACTCCAGTGGGATTTGGTTGATTTCTGCCTGCTGCTCATCTAGATAGATTGTTTATACCCAGTGGGGATAGAAAGTCATCCTCCCTTGGATTGGTTCAGCAGCCTGATACTAAGGGAATCAGCAATCCTGGACTTCCTCAGTAGCTCTGATTCTGATCTGTTGTGCGACATTCTACAAGTTATTTCACTTCCCCCAACTGTTAATTCCTGTCCCATACTTAAGAGTTTTATGAAAGACTTCTTTTTGGAGAGACTTTATTTTGCTGTGTAATCTTCTACTGCCTACAATAGCAGCAGCCTCGATCTCCCTACACACTACTGTAATACAAATAAGCAATAATGCCTGGTTGCATGCAGTGTTGACAAACTGAAAAGCAAATTTCTCCCAGGATGCTTTTCCAGCTAATGTATGCCTATATTTATTTGAAGAAAGCAAAGTATATCCTTGTGGGACCATTACTCACCTACAGCCAGCAGACATACCAGTCCCAGTGGAATGCCAGTTATGAAAACTACAAAAATAATCCAAAAGGAAAATGCATTTAAGTTTCTAGTTTGAAAGATTTAAACATTTTTGCTGGCATCAAAATATCTTCTTAAAGCAGATTCATGCTATTTGATAGTTTGAAAGAGGAAAAAGAAATAACTAAGATGAAAACATAAATATTTGAAAATCTGCTACTGTTCCCTGTGTGTTCCTGAACGCTTCTCATCTTAACATTTATCAGCTACATGGTTAGATCAAACAGCTCACAGAAACTGAAGAGAATGCATCAGTATGAAATGGACTATTTGCTTTTTTCCACTTGGTTGCCTTTGTTTCAATTTTTATTATATACAAAGGAATCCAGTCAGATTAACCCACACACCTATTATTTCCAAACCAGAAGCATGTTGCTCTTTTTTTTCCAGAACCTCTCACCAATGCATAAGGCACACATAATACCACTTTGCTCAAGATCAATGTAACAATGCATTTTTTATTTTATTTAGTACATTACAGCATTTCTACACTGGCAGGACTGCACTGCACCTCTGTATCCAGCAAAGTTAAAGAACAAATTAAACTATTCCATCACATGGTCCTTTTAGCATATGGTATTTCCATCACAGAATCATACTACACATTGTTACTAATCTTCAGCTGTCTTTTTACTAGGTTAAATTGATCTCTGCCTCTTTTGCTAGAAGATATTTCCTCTAGTGTTTGCATCAGAACGTGGCTACTCTCTGTACCACCTCTGATTTTTCAGCTTTCTTCTGAAAATGGTAATATTAGATCCATTCTGCTTCCAGCAGTGGTTTATACAGGAGCAAAGAGACCCTTCCATACACCATTCCAGTTCCTTGGCTTTTGGCTTAGGAACTATGAATCACACTAGTCCTTTTGGCTCTGGTTTCACATGAGAATCTATATTTAGTTGTTAGCTCACAGTGATGCTCCAAGCTCTTCAGGATCTGTTTTCACAAGAATGTGAACAAAGATAAAGTCCAGGAAATGTCAAAAATTGAGAGAACTGGAAGGACACAGACGCAGCAGTGTAAGGCAGGTCTTTCTCGTGGGTTTGAACCCACACCAGTTGTATTCTTACCCCAACAAAAGACAGGTATTATAACAAGTTTACATCCACCTCTATAGGGAAGAGTGTAAAACAGATGTTTTCAAAAGGTGATTCATTCTGTTATGGGACAGGTTTGTAAAGGAGATAAGTGAACTGGCACCTGAACATAAATCTCTCTCCCTTGTTTTGATAGAGAGCTACTACATTTTCAGACAGTTAGATTTTGGTGATATTAATCTGTGTCAGTCTTCTGCCTTCACCTGCCTCTTCTCTGAAAATTTTGTAGACATATCTTTCAGTTTTTGGCCCTGAATAAGCATTTTGTACTTGGATGCATTAAAGAACAATTTGTTTTAACAAGCTCAGTTTCCCAAGTATATGTCTGCAGGGCTGTCTTGTAAACTGAGAAAATTTTCCTATATTTTTTGCTACTTGCCAAAGTTAAAAGTACTGATATCACATTTATTCTTAGCTCATGGAATCATAGAATCATGGAAAGGCTTGGCTTGGAAGACACTTTAAAGTTCATCCAGTTCCAACCCCACAGCCATAAGCAAGGACACATTCCACCTTGCTCCATCCAACCTGGCCTTGAACACTTCCAGGGATTGGGCATCCACTTCTCTGGGCAACCTGTTCCAGTGCCTCACCACTCTCACAGTGAAGAATTTTTCCTAATATCTAATCAAAACTTACTGTCTTTCAGTTTGACACCATTCCCCCTTGCCCTGTTCCTACATGACCTTGTAAAGAGTCTCTCTCATCAGAGGTTAAATTATTTAAAAAAATAAAAATTTAACCTTATCCATAGGACTGCTAGACAAAGTAAAAAACATTCCCACTTGATTAATTTTTGAAATATGATTTTGGGGTACACTACTTACCCAATTTCTAGTTTCTTTCATGTTTTGGGGTTTTTTGTGTGGTTCCCCCCCCCCCCCCCACATTATTATGATCTTACTCTTCATTAAAACCAAGGGTAAGGCTTGACAGATCATTCTTATAGTAAGTCATTGTATCTGTACAGTTAAAAGCAATTCAGATTCGGCTTTTCAAGGGCCCTGTGAGGGTTTTAATACTGAATTTCCTTAATGTCCTTGAAAATGCTGGACCATGTTAAATTAGCATTTTAATCCTAGTCTCCCAGAAATGTGTTTACAAGTCACAGGTGAGGGCAAGACATGTTTCTACACACAACATTTCTTCCTCCTCCTCAGGTATACCATGTGACTTTGTGTAAACAAACTTACAATTTGTCTGTGCAGAACTGTTCACACGGAGGTTGGGATGTTTGTTAGGAATGCAGCACACATTTATCTTCACCAACATAATGGAAATGGAGCAAGAGACAGCTGAAGCTATCGTTCCTTCACTCTGCTTTCCACCAAATACTAAACAAAGGATAAACCTTCTACCAGATGTACACATCACTGTGTTAGGAGGCCAGAGAAGAGAGTAAAAGTTTCTCACCATCTTATTATAAATGCTAAATTCTCTGCAATAATAGTACTCATATGTTAATATTCTGGGCTGATTAAAATCTGTCTGGAATATTTCAGAAGGGTGAGGTTTTTCCTACTGAGTTTGTGGGGGTTTTCATTCCTTTCTCTTTTTCTTTAAATAATCAGGAAAAAAAACAACCTTATTTTGATTAATTGAATAGTTTCCATAGCAGCTGTGAACCAGGTGGCTGGAACCAGTTACTTAGGATGCTAAAGTAAGGGTAATTAGTTTATTTTTAATCTTTTAATTCTGTGGGAGTAGAGTTTAGTGTGTTAATGGGAGAGGTTTTGACGAGAAGTGTCTTGACTAATCTGTTATTATCATTTAGTTTTATTGATGAAGCTCAGGCTTTATATGAAAAGAAAATGAGTGGAAAATTCTGAGGCAGGGCAAGCTACAATTTTCATTCTGGCTTAAAAGTCCCTAAAGGGCTTTTTTATATTTTATTCTTATCAGGATTTTTTTTTTTAACTGAAAACCTGAGGGATTTGGTTCAAAGAACAACTTGTGTTCATGTGGAAGGACCTGCTCTAACATAGCAAAAAAAAAGGCATTAATTGCAGAATGAGAAGGCATGGAAAACATATTAACTGTGTCATTCTTTTACCAGCTCTTATTGTTGAGGGAGGGCTGATTTTGATTATTTTACAATGTGTACATTTGCTGAGCAAAACAAATTTTTATTACTTAATAGTCATGTTCTTAACTTGACTCCCCAACCCCTTTTTTTTTTTTTCTGCTTAAATTCCTCCCACTAACTTCTGGTTTTAGTTTTAAAGCTACTTGTTCAATTACCTAGTTTTCCAGGTTAAAGAAATAAGTTTTTTGGCTTAAAACATGAAAATGAATCAATGCATCATTTCAGTATTTTCCATGTTCTATGAAGGCTTTTTTTTCTGTGGATTAAGGCCAATTAGCAGATGGAGATTTGTGAGCTGGACAAAATCCAAGGGGGAGGAGGCACTTTCTTTCAACTAGAAGCTCACTGACTTTACATCTACTATCAGCTAAATATTTTATTAGAAGAAAAATCCCTTCTCAGGGATACTTTTACTGCCATTTCCCCCCAGCATGTTCTAAAGCTACTCGAAAAACTGAAGCATGCAAGTTTTACAGAGCTGTGCTCTGTTGGACAAGGATGAGTGCGCCCAAATTCAGACCACCTACCCTATTTTCTGACTTAGGCATAGTGGCTTCTTCCCTGTAATAGAGGACTTGTAGGTTTGCAGTTAAGTTTAGGAAAGGCTTAGAAGTGCTCCTGATCTTGACTTCACTTACCAGAATTAGAAAGCCAACCATGTGTCAGGTAACCACAAAAGGCTCAAACTGCACCTATGATCTGCTGTCCTTGTGCGTCATTTGTGCAGGCTGTGGTTGCATCTGCTTTATCTTTCTAATTCTAATCTGACACATACTTCTGGATTTAATCTCTTAGTAGCTGTCATTTACTGAGCTTTGCTTTATGACACAGAGCAGTCCCAAGGCACCTTTTGGATCAGACTAACAAGATGTGCTCCAGAAGCACACCTACTGCATTCTCATCATCCAGGGTGATCAGTTCAAGAGTACAGGAACAATCCAAACAAGCTCAGTGTTTACATCAGGTCCTCAACTCCAACTGCTTCACACTACAGATCTCTCTGTTGGGTCTCACTATCTACTACTGAAGTCAGAGGCTACCAGAGGAAGAAAAAACATGCAAAGAAGATGTTTTTATATAGTTAAAAAACTAAAAGGCTTATGTCATCTTCCCTTTTGATCCTCTTCACTAACTACTGTGAAAAGTCCCTGTCGTATGGCAGGACTATCCCCCCCAGCAATGTCAAGATTTTTTCTGGGAGGTTTCTTGTTCTTACACATCCAAGAGGTACCACGGAGTATGGCAAGAATTTCATGATAGGGGTCACTCTACGTCAGCGCTTCAGCATGGTGCCAGAGGTGACAAAGCATTGCCTTAGCACAGCAGGAAAGGATTCTTTGCTTGTTTCAGACACTGTTACATCTACATCCAGTTCAAAGGCATCAGTTTCACCCCAGAAGAATTATCTAACATCAACTGGATGCTGTCTTAGAGCACCAAAAGGGTTAGAAAACCAAAAAAGCAAAAAAAAGGATTCTGACTCTGGCCTAATCTGGATGTGGAAACACAATATCTAGGTTGGGTATAAATAAAATACATTAATAATTTTAATTGTCTTTTAGAAAGAGCTTTGAATTAAACCTAAGTTATAGAGGTCAGCAAATGTTAGACAAGTATTAGATATTACTACAAGACTCTACTTCCACTATAACTACACCGTTAAAATGTAGGATATTTGTAACTAGATATCTAATTCAAAAAGAATTATGCAGATATAGCAAGCATTTTCATATGCATAATAAGTAAATGTTCAACAAAGTTTTCATGGCACTTGTTATCACTTATTTTGAATCTTCTAATTTCAATGTATATAGACACTTATGCATTTATTTTAAAAGGTATGAAGGAGCAAAAAAGTGGGGCATCTCAGTCTGAGCTCCCAGACTGCCTCCTTCCTCCTTTGTTCTTTTTTCCCTGGGCCCTCTTCCCATACCCATCTCCCATTTGCTTACAGCTGCTGCTCAATGAACAGCTTCATTTGAAGAGAGGTTAATTGTAACCCACATTCTTCCCTCACTGAACAGGTCTGATCCAGTCACTGTAGTAAGCAGGTTGATAGCCTTCTCTTAAAAAAAATTAAAGAAAACAATACCATTGCCTACAACAAAGAGCAAGACTAATAAAAGTTCAAATTTTTTCTTTCTTTTTTCTTTTCTTTGGTGTATGTTAAAAAGCTCTTGTCTTACATAATATAACCAGCTTGGGTTTGTCTTACTGTATTATAGTGATAAAACTTTTATTTTATTCAAATAATGATCTGAAAATAGCAAATACTATAGATTCCAGGGTGAGGGAGTAGTCAAGATGGAGGAGGCTCATTTGGTGAAAGAAAAGGAAAAGCAAAAGCAAAAGGAAGAGAAAGCTTTGATGGCTACTAGGACATCAAGGATATTTTTTTACCTTGAAGAACCCATCTGTGCTTCCAAACATAAATATGTGAAGGTGAGGGGTCTCCTTATTATGCAGGTAGGACAGAACAAGGCTGAATCCTATCCAGCTGAGCTGGTTCTGTTGCTTTGAACCCTCTGGAAACATAAAGATCACAGCATTCCACTGTGTAGCTGCTGCATTTCTTGGTTTGTTCCGCCAGTTGGCTTTCTCTTCCCTTGGAGTATTTTTGGACTGCATCTTCAAAGAATATTTAAGTCTGCTTCATCCACACTGTAAAGTGTGAAGGGTGTTAATGCAGTGCTTTTTCTTAACTATAGTAAAATCCATGAAAACTAATTTAAGCTGTCTGTTGCAACATTTTTTTAACCTGATCAGTATTTACAAAGTATTCCATGCAGTGGAAGGGTGAAATTCTTTAAATACTTCTACTTTCAAAGAATAAAATATTCATGAAGTGTATATAGAGGGAATGATAAAAGGTGACTCTCTTAGTTCAGAACTACAGATTTAGGTTTGGGCTGGAGAGGTGTCAAGTTCTGTGATTCTCAAAGAAAATAACGCTAAACACGACTCATTAAAAAAATTATTTCTACTACTATCTGAGTTTAGATTCCAAATAAAAATTCAATGTGACATCTCCATCCTGTCATGAAGCTGTCTTAGCCCTCACTGTAGTCCTGAAGCTGGGGGAAAAGGTTATGGCATTTGAAAGTTGTAGTTCACTCCTTTTCTTGCCTTCTAGGACTCCATTCTCATGGAGTTGTATTCCTGCCTTGCCTTGCTTGATTATTGAGCTAAAAGATATTGCTGTAGAAAGGCTGCAGGGTTACAGAAGCCAACGAAGCCACAGTAATTTGCCACAGCTGAGGCTCTGGCTCCTACCTTATCCTTTTATCCGTCTTGTGATGTACTCCTCTCCCTCTCCTTTCCTGCAATCTGCTGCCTTTTCCGAGGTAACTCTAGGAATCCCTCTAAGGAATGATATTCTACCATAATTTCAATTTATTATATCCATTTCTGTGGTTTTTTATTAATAAAGAAATGAATATAAATACATGCATGTATAAGTCTACATACCTAACAGAAGATGGCACCAGAACAGCTGTTGGCATTGACAAACGACTGTATTTGCCAGTGGAGTTCTATCTACTTAGAAAGACTTAGAAAAAAAGCCCACTTTAATTAAAAAAATTGCACGGTATAGGTGCATGTGTCAGTAGAATTTTATTTTCTTACTGATTGGCTGGGGGTTTTTTCTAAATGTTTTCTTTTACTTCTTTGAGAAAAGCAATTCTAGCAAGCTACTGTATATTGAGATTCAAAATTAATTTGAATTACTTTAAATTTTCATTATGTGTTATGTTTCGTGGTTTATTATTACACCTTTGGAACAGAATCTAAATGAAAAATAGAAAAGACAATGGTAAAAATAAGAATAATCATATCAAGAAAATGCTGTAAATTTAATGTCATTATTATTTAAATAGCAGCTTCCTGTCCTAATACAATAAAGTGAATAGTGACAGCTGCCTGTTGTTTGAAGACATCAGTAGATGCTGTCATTTACTTTGAACTGGATTCAGAGCACATGTGAACAAAACTATACTTCTCCTATAGCTTGATGACAGTAAAAATATGTCTGGAAGATGCTAACTATTTCCGAGGTATAAATTAATAATTCTCCTCGGTGAAGATATATTAATGAAGCAGCAATGCTCTAACAGTAGGTATCACTTTTGTTTGGTTTGTTTTTTCTTTAAACACTTCATTTCTTGTAGATACTGACAGGTTTCAAGCTGAGGTATATAATTCAGAGAGCAAGGTCTTGATGATATGAGCATATTGTACTATATAAATAATAGCTTCTGTGAGTGGGTCTTGGCACATTCTTTCCAGTGCCAGATTCTTTTGCTCAAAATGTTCATGTGGTGAGGGAAAAAAGGACTTGCATTTTTCAAACAGGCTTTGTTCTTGTCAGACTGACAACATGTAAACAAACATAATCATCTGTTTTGTCATCATTCTTCAGTGCAAATAACTTTTTAAAAAAGATTTGTCTCATTTTAAAAAAGAAAAATTAAAGATGTATGGGCCTGAACCCCCAGGGCCCTGCTTAGATGTCCTTAGAACTTGAAAAAAACACATTTTACTAAAGACGGCGAATTGGCTTCATGGTACCATTCTTCTTTTATTGATGCCCTCATTACTGTGGGATAATGCATCATTAAGGCATGAGGCCAGGATCTCATGTCTTTTTCCCTGCCCATCCATGGTGGTAAATTTAATTTCCTGTGTTAACCTATATGGTTTTAGCAGTCTTTTCCTTCTCTTTGCATAACTTTATATTTTTTATATATTTACAGTCAGGAAATTAACTTAGTAAATGTGACAGTGCTGTGAACCATTACTGGAGGAAAACCAGTACATGAATGACTACTTTCAGAATTTGGAATACATGTTTTGAAGTGTTTTATAAAATCTTATTTTCATCCTGAAACAATGCAAATTTTGAAGAAATTATCCTGCTCTACTTGGCCCTTGGGAGGCCACACCTGAAATACTGTGTTCAGTTTTGGTCCCTGCTATACAAGAGGGATGTAGACAAGGTGGAGAGAGTCCAGAGAAGGGCCATGAAGGCTCTGATTTTCTGGATACTTAATAGAGGTTTACTGGATAATTAAAAGGTTTAACTTTACCATTAAATCTTCTCTTGCCAAACTGAAAAATCACTTTTCTGTGTGCACATACTGAGGAAGAATATCTCTGAAACTAGCAAAAACTTAATTGGTGGTGGGTCTGAGACTGGAAATAGAGACTGGGAAGCCTTCTATATGAAAAGCTGAGAGAACAGGATATAATCCCTCTTGAGAAAAGGAGGCTTAGGGAAGGCCTTGTCACCATGTTCCAGTATTTAAAAGGTGGCTACAAAGAAGATGAAGACTCCTTTTTCACAAGGAGTTGCATGGGAAAGACCTGGGTAATGTGTACAAGTTACTCCTGGGGAGTTACTTCTTCTGTCTTCTCAGAAGGGCACTCCTGAGGGCTAGCACAGAACATCTGCGAACTTTTCTTCTTACGTTTGTTTCAGATATGGATAAAATGTGATTTTCATAATGACTAAGTAAGGTGATCTCTGTATGTAAACCTTTCTTCAACATTCAGAGAAGGAAGATCTGGTGATTATTATAAGAGAAGCTTTGCACACGCATGTACAGTAACGAGGGCAAGCAGATTGCAAAAGCAGAAGCATGTGGTAAAAAGCCAAAGATTTTATGATCGACTGTAAAGAAGTGGTGAAATGCATTCCATCTGGAAAGGATTATGACCCAGAAACTACTAAAAGCTGGACAGCCATGAGGACCTGACCATGTCTGACCTCTAAGTTTTCTGCAGAAATATTCAACTGATCCACGGTAAGAAAAAAAGTTGAATACTTGAACTTGTTTTGAGTCTTTGTATCTCTACAGAAGTTTGGCAGGGGATCAGCTGAAGGATTGTGCAGTAAAGAAAAACCACTACAACAGTGGCTTGTCTCAGAATCTAAAATACATATTTAGAAGTGTTTTTTTAAAATCTTGTTTCCATCATTAACATTGTTATTGATCAGGGCACTGGGAGCGTTGTTGGATGAAAGATTTTGCCCTGAAATAACTGGATGGAAGGAAAAATATCTCCCTTCAAGTACCACTTCTTAACAGTATATTGCTAAGATATTTATAGATGTTTCCTCCACAGGCATCACAGAGAAGACCTTTGTAATGATTTTCTTTAAAAGATATTTTTCAACAAAAGGCATTCTGGGGAGAGCAACTGACCTCTTGCCTAGTATGAGAGCTCCTCCTGATACATCTAATGGTCTTATTGTCTTCAAGGCTGGTCAAAATTCTGTTCAGAGAAATGTATCTGTGCCTGAGTATAATAAAAATTTCCAACACTAAATCCCAAGAAACGGAACCAGGACATAATATCTTGGATGTTGTGTGTAGTATGTCCATTCAATTTCCTGAAGGTTTTCAGTTTCAGGGCAATTTCCTTATAGCTTTAAGCTTTACCACTTTCAGGTATGTTTTTTCTTATGGAAAAAAAAAAAGAAAAAAAAAAGGAAGGAATAAAAAGCCTAGAAAGCAAAGAAAAATGGTACTTTTTCACAAGGGAATGCTCAGTTATAACCCAACAGTCTATCATGAAACAATACTGTTTGATTGCATCACAGTCTGTTTCAGTATGATTTATATGTTCCCAAACTACTCAGTACCATGCTGTAGGAAATATAATGTATTAATTCCAAACACTTTATTAACCTGCAATTAAAGTAAAAAACAATTAGTGCTCATTTGGTCAAGGATCTCTTTTTAAAACACTGAAATACACCCAGGAGAAAGTCTGGGATTTAAAATTTTGGTCCCATTTCTCAGAAAAAAAAAATACTAAAATAACTCAACATACTAGTAGACAACAGCTCAACCTTTAAAGTTTATTTATTGTGATCTTGATCCTGTTCTTCAAATAAATGGAAAGGATCATTTACTTGGAGAAACAAATTCTTTGAATGCAGGCAGAAACCCTACAGTGTCACTCAGCTCCCTGACTCATCTCATAACTGAATTTGAAGTGTAGAATATTCTATTCTTACAAAACTTAATTGTTCTACAACCTCCACAGTCTCCTGTAGTCTCCCCTCAAACCTGGAAATGGGTGCCTAAACCCCATGGAATGTTCTATCTTTTACACAGAATGTTGCATATGAATAGGTCTTGTCAGTGTTGTTGTGAACTTGTTAGTCAGGTCTAATGGTGAGCTCCATTTTGGGGGTGTTGTGTGTGTGAGGTGAGTAGATAAGAAATTGGTATTGATTTACACAATGAATTATGAATGTACAGCTCCCAAGTCATTCTGCAGCAATAAAACAGACATATCCCCTCCCCCTAGCTCTCCACTCCCAAATATATTCAGATTTAAAACCCTTTTTGCTCTAAACACTTCTCCAATTATCCCTAAAAATAAAAAAAAAAAAAAAAAAACCAACCAAAAACTCATTTGGTCTATGAAATGTTTGGTATTTTACTTCAGTTTAGATCAAGTTATTGGGTAGTGACAAAAAAAAGGTCAGAATGCAATGAAATCTGTCTTCATCCAAAAGCTAAAGTAAATCTGGAGTCTTTCCACAATGTAATGTTTCACCATCCTATGCATCACACTTTCTGGTACACGGGATTTTGCAGCCAAATAAGGTAGTTCAATTACTTTAGAGAGAATGCATTATTTATTGACCAAAAGGTCAAAGGGGATCATGTGGTGCAGGGAATTTTCAGGAGGAATGGTGATCATTTGTCAAGAGAGAAGAAATGTACATTGATATGTGAAGTTATTATCCTTCTCCTGATCACAATTTGACCTTTCTCTTGCTAGAACTATATATCACCCTAAGGGAGAGGAAAGCAGGACACAGCCCACAAACAGGCAGGAGACTTAGGGTGATGATTAGAAGAGCTAAAATGAATGGATAAGCAAGAAAAATGGGCCATTTGTACACCCAAACATTACATGTGTTTTAAAGGATACAAGACAGTTTTATCACAGAGACTGAGTGATATGTAGTCCTTTCAAAATCTGAAGGTTTATACTAAAGACAAAAGAACACTTTTCTTTCTTTCTTTCTTTCTTTCTTTTTTTTTTTTTAATTTTAAGGCAAGCATTTAAAAATATTGGAATTTATAGACATCTTCATAAAATTAACTTTTCTACTAAACTCAATTTATTCTGTTCTTTATTTTTTTCCTTTCTACTTCTTTCAGGATGTGCTATTCATAGGTATATGACAAGAATGGAGGAGTGAAAAGGATAAGAAATGGCAGGTGTGTGAAAGGTTGAATAATCCACAGACAGAGAAAAGCAATTTTGTTTCGTGACCTATTGGAATGCAGAGATTGTACATGTGGCAAGGGTAAGAACAAAATACATCTTCTGTTACAATCAAACTCGCAGCACACTATTCAAATGACAGATTGTGTGGCACACAAAAACCCACGGCAGCTGTGCAGAAAGGCAGGTGGAATTTGTCACTTTGGAACCTGTATTTCTTTCTGTTTCCTCTCATTTTCAAGACACTTAGGATATGCCTGAAGTATTAATTGTTCAGAAAAAAAAAATTATTTCAAAATTCTCCATTTAGGCTATGCAATTTTGTAATAACAGGAGTCATGGGAGGCACAGATCAACGATACATCTACCAATATTTGCATAGATTTTTACTTCATAAAAGCTTTGCATTCTTTTAGTAGGTTTGCCCTGGCTCCAGGTAAGCCTCATACAGCTTCTCACTGGCCTCCAACCCTCAGCCCAGAGGTCTCACCTTAATGGCCTCGCACACATATTGACTGGTATATTCTATTCAGCTGCATAGACGGAGGTTGTCCAACTCTGTCTAATTTTTTGGTTGTTTTTCTACTGCTCTGATGCTTTAGCAAAGTGATATATGCTACAGGAAATTAGAAATTAGTGAAATATAACATCATGAAGTATTCAAATACATCACTGAACTACAACAATTGGGATTACTGACTTGTTTTCCCTATTGGTTCTATTTTCAGAGTCAAAAGACCTCAGAAAACTAGTTTTATCCACCAAGCATTTTATTTCTAATCCTAAAATCCTAACCCAGCCAAGTCAGTAAACAGAGTATCTTTTGCCTAATGTATTCAAATTACAATTCAGAACCTTATCAAACAAGCAAACAAAAAGTTATCTATGTTAAAAGAATTTTCTTCCCATGCAGACTGAAAAACAGCCTTTCTGTTTAATATACTGCCAAGCATATTGGTGGCTAAACACTGATAATCAAACTTATTTCTGGTAAACTATATATGTAATTGATTTCAATGTTGATTTATATTTCATTACAAAGCCATCTGAGGAAAAAAAGGAGAGAAATTCCTTAAGCATTTTATAATGAAAGAAAGGCATCAAGTTTAGTGTACAGAACCTCCTAGCACTGGCCACTGCTGATGATGCTGTTCAAAGATAAGCTGTGTAGTAACCCATAGCTTAGTCAAACCTTTGGGTGGAAACATTCCACAATGCATGCCTGAGAGAAGCTAAGCTTTTCTAAAACAGGTCAGTCAAAACAGATATTCAACCTCACATTTATCATCATTTTGCCTATGCTGAGTCAAATTAGCAAGCTTTTTGTTTGCAAAGTTATCGTCCATAGAAACTTTGGCCTGGCAACGTATAGAGCAGATGCATCTTTTGTGTCAACAATATGACTTTCACTTATGATAACTGAAGTTTCAGTTCATATTTCATTATTAAAGGCTTAGGCCTGGATAAGCTTAAAAAGTCATCAGTGCTGAGTCTGCACTGTATGAGAGTAAGAAGCCTTTTTTTCCATTCTTTTAGCATTTGTTCTTCAGAGCTCAAGAAAATTTTCACAAGGACAAAATTTTACTGGTTGGATCCAGATACACAAAATTCAGAGGAGACTGGAACTGAAGAAACTGAAATTAGGTGGAGGCAAGGGTCATGCCTGGCATCCACCAGAAGCTAAGACCAGATGAGTAATGGGCAGAAGGATTACTAGTCCTGGGAGCTGTTTGTGAGTGAAATGAGAAGTCTGAACAATTCTATTAGAAACTATCACACTTAAGCCAGGGCACTGAATAATTCCCAAATAAACAAATCTTTTCCTGAGGTTGAGAAGTAACCCTAAAATCTCATCATTTTTATGCTATAGGTGTGGTGAATTTTTGGTGTTTTGCTTTTTGGATATTCTCTGACAAAAGTCTCATCCATTAAACTGGCCTCCAAGGACAAAAAACACAAACCCTCAAAAGAGTCCAAAACCTGCAGAAGAAAGGGTTTTGTAATGTAGATCCCATCACTTTGGAATATTCTCCTGGGAAGATGTACTATCTCAATTAAAGAACAGCAATCCATCTAAGAAGACACATTAAATTTGTGTTTGTGTAAAACTGTTAAGACCAGAAATTGTAAAAGAACTGTTTCTGATATCACAAAGAAAAAAAAAAAAAAAAAAAAAAAAAAAAAAAAAAAAGAGAGAGAAGTATAATAGATATCATAAAACTCTGGAAAGTGTCATATGGCATCTGTATTATGATGCACAGATACCTCTTCCATCACTGCTTTGCAGTCATTCTGCAGTTTCAAAGTTGTTTCAAGTCACTGCCAAACACTTCCAAAGTTTTCCAGTATTCAAGAAAGGCTAGAAGAACTTGGCAACATCTGGACTCAAGAGGTAACTTCAACAAAGTTATTATCAGTACACCCTATCTCCCACTTCCATGGTGAATGAGGTAGAGAGAACAGAATTCAGCTGGAGCAGCTCTCTATTTTTTCTTAACACAAAAGTCAGAATTACCTGAATTAAGATGAACTCCAAAGCTATCATTTTCCCCTTTTTCAAATCATTGAACTTTCAATCACAGAGTACTCCTGCCTCAATCAATGTAAGAACTGAGATAATGTTGATGGTATCTTTACACTGCGAGAGATACAAAGGAAATATCTGTAGGTTTTAATATGCACTTTAAAAAAAGATTCAGACATAAGAGTGGTAAAAAGGAGAAAATTTCATTCTGAATATTTTATTAATGATTCAGGATTTTTAATTAATTAATGTCAGTTGACCTCTTTTTTCCTTTAATAATTTTTAAAAAACAAAATTCTAGATTAATTGATCCAGAATGGATAGAGGCTTAGAAAAAGTCAAAATTATATGTTTTGGCATATCCAAATAGAAAATGAAGAAAAATTCAGTTGTTTTAATTAGCTGATTTCGCCTGCTTTAATTTTCTGTTAAATTCAGTGAAAAATTATTTTTTCTGATACTGCCCCAAAACCTTGGAGATTTATGGCTGCCTGACTATATATATCCCAGGAGGCATCTTGAGTGGTTATATTCCACTTACTTATCCTCCCCTGAAAGGAAGAGGTATCCAAATATAATATTTTGAAAATTCAATAGGTGATGGGAAAATTCAGTTAAATTTTCCTTTTGAAGACAATTAACAGAAGATACTTCAAGATATTCTAAATTGACAAGGTGATAGAAAGTAATTTTAAGGCTGTGTTGCAGGTTTTTTTTTCATGAGCCATTTCTGTAATAAATTATAATAATGAAAAATTTCCAACCAGCATATGTGTTCTAAGTAAGAGAGTAAATGTAGTCTGCATTTGTTGACTGCATTCCAACACAAAAATTTAAAAATAGTTGGGCCATGAAAGACATGGCACAGACTTCTCAAAGAAAAATATCTGCAATACTGATGGAGCTGTCTGGGAGGACTGAATACAAGTTTCCAATATTCTGGTGCAAATTTGTGCCTTTTCCCCATGGATGCATGACATAGTTAATGGAATCGTAGGTTTTCAGCAGTGTGTAGCATTAATGTACATAATTTTCATCAGTGGAAAAAAAGTAGCAAATAAATAAGAGAAATTAAACAAGGAATATTAGTAAGGAAGAATTCAACAATAGTTTTGATCCCAGACTATGAGGAGTTCAAATTCCAGTTTAAGGAATTTCTGACCACTTCTTCCTAATCTTATTTATAAGTCTAAGTCATGTATATGTCATTTGGGGAGGCTGTCCATGCATTAGACAGGTCAAATGAATCACATCTAGTTCAAAGAGGCAGATTCAATGTTTCGTGCTGGGAATATATAAAGATGGTACCACCTCTGAATTTCTTTCAGCCATAAGTGCAGGTTCTGTAATTCAGATAAGTAGCAGTGGAATTCATGCAGAATTTTTAAGAATCCACAAATGTAATGGGTAAAAAATAAAATGCAGAACTGATGAATGCCACATATGACAAAACAGTAATAAGAGTCCTTCTGTTCCCTCTGTAGGTGAAGAATGACTCTATGAGAAAAGATAAAGGGTGCCTGGCAAAAATCATTAACCATATGTTCCTGCAGCCCTCCTACATCACTTGCAATTTGTATAAAATATGAGCCAGGTCAGACACAGCAAATGGATAAGGTGACTGCAGCAGGCTACTCCCACCCAAGAGTGGGTACCATTAGAAATGTGAACTCTCAGAATCATGGGTGTGGCTTTACAGCCATTTACACATTTCTGTGTGACAGATAAGAGCCTGCATGGGAAAAGAAGCAAGAGAAGATTCTTAGAAAGGACTGTGACAGTGCTCTCACCAGTGGAACCATTCCAGGTTTGGTTCATCTATGGTGTCCTGTGTTGCAATGTCATGCCATTGAATGTACCTATTCTCTACTGATTTCTATATAAAATGGGATAGTATTTCCTAGCTTTATGGAAGCTGTGTTTAGGAAAAAAAATAATTTGATCTTGTCAACTGTTACAGACAGAAGTCATAGAATTAGGCAGAAAGAGTCTCTCCAAATGGAGAGATACAATGCACAGAGAACATTATTTTGAATTTCATACATTGCTTTGACTTTATTCACTTTCACTTATGTATTCTTCCTTATTCAGAATGAGAAAGAATCCAGAAAGCTCTGTAGGTCATGGAGCTGTTTTTGTTATGCTTTTTTCCAGGACACACTGGCCCTCAGAATGGTATTGCAGTGACCAAATAATCTGGAAATTGCAAAGAATTCTAAAATATATATCTGTATGTGGGGGATTTCCATGAGCCTCACAATTCAAAGATACATTCTTCTCCTTAGAATCCACAGGAAAATCACACCATATGACTCATAAAAACACCAGCACATAATCAACGCTTTCTGTGAAAAAAGACATGCTATAGCTTTAGAATTTTCAAAAAATGGTAATGTATTACAGGTTTTAAAATGTTATATGTGATTATATAAAATTATGCTTGTTTTTGAGAGAATCAAAACCCTTTACTTCAGATAGTATGTTAAAAAAGTAATAGCTAAGGAAATAAAAAGAAGAAATATTACAAAGGTAACATAATAAAGTAGTATGACTTATTCTACAGCTGTACATTATAATGGCATTCTCATCAGATATATTTTGGCCTTAATTCTAACAAACAGCTCAAAAGAACTTGACATGTAGAAGAATGAACCCCACTTGTAGAGAGTAAGATAAATAAAAATCCTTCTGTTTGCAGCAGCTCATATCACAAACAGCTGGAGTTGCAAAGAAAAATAACTAGCTAAATTAATGGCAGCAACCAGTGGTAAATATCAAGTAATACATATCAAGATATGGTATTTCATTTTCCTTCACTGCTTCTTTAATTTTGGCACTTATCTATATCTTCATATGAATTTACATTTCTGGAAAAGTTGGATAGATCCAAAGAATACATCTATAACTCCAATGAATTCATAATGTGCAGAGTGAAGTGTAACACTCAGGAAAGTAAAAGCATGCAAGTATAGCATTCCTGGCTATGTAAGTTGGAAAAACTAAGATACTCACTATGCTACAGAAAACTGTGGAATTTTAATTCACTTAGGCTTGCTTAAAGCTCCTGAATCCCTTTGTTTCATAATGATGACAAAGTTTAGAGCACTGGGCCGGATTTGGATGAGAGGGCATAGTTACTCTGACCTAGTAGTTGCAGCAAATCATGGGAGAAGGGCTTTCTCTGTTATTTTTATGATTTCATATGTCCACAGCATAAAAGTCCTCTAGGGAATACTGAGGTGCTTTGTGACCACCTGATGTATCTGTAAGACCTTTTGTTATACTCATCCTGCTATGGCAGCCCTACTAATACCAGCTTTGAGAGAGCAAGATGCATCTAAGGAAGAACTCATTTAGCCATTTTGGAGTTTGGGCATTCAGATATCAAAATGATTTAATGAATTTAGATACTAAGTCCACCCAACGTCAAACAGATGTCATGGGTTCTCAGTCTGGGAACTGCTAATAGTGTCAGGAAGTTTGGCTGGACAGGAAACAGCACTGAAGGTCTGACACAAAGGAGAGTTGGGGCATAAAAAAGAATGAGAAACATGGGAGGCATAGGTGATATAAGCTTTTTCTGAGAAGCAAATTTCTGTGTTCTTAAATTCTGTTACATTTATGTTTTCTCAATTTTTTGTTATCATACTGTGAAAAGACCACATGAAAACCTTGAGTTATGAGTTATGCAACTCATTCTTTCTTTTTAATAACTCTGCACTTGTTAAATGAATTTTGTCTTTTTTTCTCTCTTTTTTTGTGTCTTATTAAGCTGCTATTCAAATGTGGATTTTGAAAATAATTTATTTTGAAATATGTATATTTTGACAGAAATAGATTCAAATAATTAGCCTGTCAATTTGTAAAGATTACAAATCAAAGCGAGAGAAATGAGCAGTTTCTACTTTTCACCATTTACATGTTTTTTATCCCTTTTTACAGGAGAGTGTAAAGGCAGGCAGATTGCTGTTCTGGATATTTACATTAAGAACAGAAAAATAGAATAGTTTGGGTTCAAAAAGACATGTAAAGCTCATCTAGTCCAACATCCCACATTTTCAGCTAGATCAGGTTGCTCAGAGTCCAATCTAATTTGACCTTGAGCGTTTCCAGGAATGGGGCATCTACCACCTCTCTAGGCAATCAGGGCCAGTGTTTGACCACAATCATCCTAAAAATCCTCTTCCTTATTTCTAATCTAAACGAACCCTCATGTTTTAAACCACTACCCCTTGTGCTATCACAACAGGCCCAGCACAAGAGAGATGCTGACCTGTTGGAATGAGTCCAGATGAGTGTCACTGCATTGTTCACAGGGCTTCAGCTTCCAATGAAGACAGGCTGACAGAGCTCCGGCTGTTCAACCTGGAGAAGAGAAGGCTCTGGGGAGACCTTCTAGGAGCCTTTCAGCACGTGAAGAGAGCTTACAAGAGAGCCAGAGATGGAATTTTCATGAGGGTATGTAGGGATAGGACAAAGGAGAATGGCCTTAAGCTGAAGGAGGGTAGATCTTTCAATCAGACACCAGGAATAAATTCTTTGCTGTGAGGGTGTGAGGCACTGGAATAGGCTGCCCAGAAAAGCTGTGGATTCCCCATCCCTGGAGGTGTTCAATCCCAGGGTGAACGGGACTTTGGGTAACCTGGTCTAGTGGAAGGTGTCCCTGTCCATAGCAGGTAGATTGGAATTAGATTATATTTAAGATTTCTTCCAACATTAACATTTTTATGGTTCTATGATCTTTCTTATAGCCCCATTTAAATACTGAAAAGCCACCTAAGGATTCCCCAGAGCTTTCTCTTCTCCAGGCTAAACAACTTATGCCATGCTTGAGTATATTGAGCTGGGCTTTTTTGCAGAAAGCTCTCTTCTGGACAAATACCTGCTTTAGTTCTGAAAATCACAATAAGGAATTTTCTGTTATATGTTTATATTACAGAAGTTAAAGTAACTCCACTGATAAGATTTGAGCACTGCATCTGAGGCTGGTGCAGAGACAAAGAAATCATCTGGCAAAACTATTTTAAGCAAGGAAAATGTGGGTACAAATATATTGTATGAATTATATTATATTATAATTCAGTTGCCTGCTTCTCACACTGCACAAGAAAGAGTACTAATGAATATGAGCATAAATAATCAGTGTACTCATCAAGCTATAGTTCAGTAAAAACCTGAATTAATGAATTAATGCAAACCTAAAATCATGCCTTTCAATTTAGTTGTTATCCCATGCAGATTAATAGATATATGATTAGAAAGTATTCATGAACAGCAGTTATTTTTTCTCCTCCCCAGGAACAGCTGTGTAGGTAAGATGTTTTTTTACATTCTATGATTGCTAGAAAAGGGAAAGATGCAATGCTAGCTAGGTGCTGGTGTCACTAGAAGTACAGGTGTTCTTTCTATCTCTACTATTTGCACAAGTAATATTGAAAGGTTGTAGTGAAGTCGTGAGGAAAAAAATGCTCTCTTTGGGTAAAGGCTGGAATTCTTTGTAGCAGTGTTCCAAAGAATACTTCTGTAATGAGGAATGAGCAGAACAAGTTTTATTTCTGTCTGTTGTAGAGACAAAAGTAGCAGGAAGAGTTCGATGTGTGAGTATCGTTCTCCTAAAAGATGGAAAGATGCAGTTAGTTAATCTGAATTTCAGTTGGAGTATGGAATAGTATCAGAGACTATATGGACACTCAAAAGCAATATAATAATGAAAGAGTGTTCATCAGTTTTAGTTAAATTGATTAAACTGCTTCTCATATAGATATTTTGGTCTGTAGCAGAGTAATTAAAATAAAGGGTCTATTCCAAAGAGACCAAAGCACTTACTAAAAGACAAGATATAAATAAATCATAATTTATTATGCTTAATAAAGGAGTAATTAAATAAAATGCAATGGGGTGTCATACATAAGAAGCCATGACAGATGGCCTACTGATGCCATCTTAATTTAAACTTCAGTGACAGTCTAGGAAGTAGAAATCTGAAGTGTCCTATACCTCTTCTCTATTTCAAATACAATGAGGGAAACACACTGCAGATGGAAACATTTAATTTAAATAATTTCAGAAATATTTATTAATTTTTTTCCAAATTAAATTACTGGTTAGCTTGTACCTAAAGCAAAGACATTTAATTTTCCTATAAATAATGCTAGTAAAAGCTGAGATAAAATGATGCCTTCATCAGAATAATAGAATAAGTTGAGTTGGAATTACTAGGATCATCACATCCAACTCCTAGCCCTACACAGCACATCCCCAACAGTCACAACACATCTTTGAGAGCGCTGTTCCAAAGTTTCTTGAACTCTGTCAGGCTCGGTGCTGTGACCACTTCCCTGGGGAGCCTGTTCCAGGGCCCAGCCATCCTCTGGGTGAAGAACCTTTTCCTGATATCCAATGTAAACCTCCCCTCACACACCTTCATGCTGAGTTTCCTTGAGTCCTGTCCCTGGTCACCACAGAGAAGAGATCAGTGCCTGCCCCCCCTCTTCCCCTCAGCAGAAAGCTGCAGACTGCAATGGGGTCTCCCCTCAGTCTCCTCCAGGCTGAACAGACCAAGTGACCTCAGCCACTTCTCATGCACTTTCCCTCAAGGCCCCTCACCATCTTTGTGGTCCTCCTTTGGACACTCTCTAATAATTTAATACCTTTCTTCTCTTGTGGCACCTAAAGCTAACCCCAGCACTCAAGGTGAGGCTCTGCAAGCTCAGAGCAGAGCAGACAATCCCCTCCCTTTCCTGGCTGGCGATGCTGTCCCTGATGCCCCCCAGGACACACTTGGCCCTCCTGGCTGCCAGGGCATTGCTGACTCCTGTTCAACTTCACATCAACCAGGACCCCCAGGTCCCATTCCAAAGCTCTGCTTTCCAGCCTCTCCTTCCCTGGTCTACAAACACATCCAGGGTTGCCTCATCCCAGGTGCAGATTTTGGCACTTCCCCTTATTAAATTTCATAAGATTGGTAATTACCCATCTCTAATTTGTCAAGGTCTTTCTGCAGTAGTTCTATTAATGATGGGCAAACATTTTAGGCAGCAGTTAACACGCACTAAAAGTAACATAAAACCTTGGAATCTTCCAAAATTTACCCACAACACTACTGTATTCTGTTTGCTCTGTAAGGATTTTAAAGTTGCATTGAAATTTGGGACTGAGAACATTTCTCAGAAGCCAGTGCACACTGCTGGTGTTGCATTTTTATGGTGAGATGAGTCTCAGTGATAATAGAACTTCATTTACCTTCCCCTAAATCAAATAATGCAGCTGAAATCAGGTTACAAGGCAGATAGTCATAGTGTGAGTTAGCAGATTTGTAAAAGCAGAGTCATGGAGCCAGGCCTAGTGATTGTATGGCATTGCACTGATCATGACTCCCCAAATTTAAATTTCTGTAGCTAAACAATGTGAATGGCAGTTGTGAATTTGCATAATTAATCTCTACTTCTAGAACAGATTTAAAAGATTCTGTATGTGTATTGCACCACTCAGAGAGATTTTTATAACATTGTAGGATAAGAGTATGAATTTTCATGAAAAGTTTAAAAATAATATTAGAATATTTTAGAACACTTTTTCATCCAAGAATTCCAAGCTTAAGCCACAATAATAAAAACAACATATAATTAGGAAATTTGGAATGCATTCTGCTTGTGGATTCCTGTTTGAAGTGGATTACCATGTGAATTTCACATGTTGCAATTAGGATTTTCTTAATGTCTCATTTAGAAGTATTGGACCACTTGTTAAGCATATACTTAATCCTCATTAAAAGCCTAGAAACACTTTCTCCAACATAACTGCACATTGATTAATATTCCAAGCGAGTGTTCATGTATCCTTTTACAAACTGAACAAGAGAGTATTAGAGAATATTAGGATCACAGGATACTGGGCTTTCAGACAGCCAGAGAGGCACTGGGTCAGTGTGTCAAACACTTGAACAGCTCCCCAGTGTTTAGACACCACATTTATTTGTCTGCACCCTCATGCTGGGCTCCTCCCCCCTCTGCCCCAGCCCTGACAGCGAGGCCCAGGGGAGGTGGGGTGGACTGGGGGTGATGAGGGTCTGGGATGTGGCTGCAGCCACGGTTGTCAAGCTGTCCCCACACACACAGGAGTGGCAGCAGGCTGTCCATGCTGGCCACTGTCCTCCTATGCCAGAGTTATCATTTGTTCCTCTGCATTCAAGCAAATCTGAGGAACAGCAACACTTTTTCTTGGGAAGATGAGGGCTGGGCTGGCACCACCCTCTCTCTGTTCTGATAGCAGCTCTGTCACAGCAGGCAGAGCTTGGTCAGGGGCCGTGTCACCAGGGGTCGGTTTTTATATCCAGTGAGGGTATGAAAAGAGCTGCACTGTATAAATGTTATTTTATTATTGCAAGGCCCACAGTATGGCCACAGTAATAATGAACAAGGTTTAGAAGCAAGGAGCTGCATTCATGGTTGTGGTGGGTTAACTTTGGCTAAGGGCCACAGTCTCACCACAGTGTTCACTCACTGCTTCTCCTCAATGGGACAGCGAGAAGAGTGGATGAAAAATGGTTGTTGCTTGAGAGAAAGCCATAGAGGTTGCTGAATGATTACTGTCATGGGCAAAGTGAACTTGGCTTAGAGAAAATGTATTGACAATTAAAATAGATTTTCATACTGAGAAACTGAGGCAAAAATTAAACTACATCTTCAGCTTCACTCCTGACTCCCCTAACATCCCCAGCCCACATGGTGTAGGGCGTTGAGGAGTGGGAGTTCTAGTCATTAAGTGTGACCCTCTGCTGCTCCTTCCCGTGCTCCTGCAGTCCTCTGGGAACTGCTCCAGCGCGTGTCTTTAACAATGGCTGCAGCATGAATTTCTGCTTCTCCTTGGCCTCTCTGTGGGCTGCGAGGCAGCATCTGTTCCTGCACCTGGAGCACCTCCTCCCCCTCATCCTGCTTCCTTGGTGCTCACACTGCTGATTCTCACTTTTTCCCCCCTCACTCCTCTTCTCTTCCAGATTTTTTTTTTCCTTTTTTAAATATGTTTTCACGGGGGCACCCCACGCTTGGCCCAGCCGTCTCCTGAGATGGGTGTGCTGGAGCCAGCTGGAACCAGCCCGCCTCTCCTCGCAGAGCCCGTGCAGCTCCCCCTGCACATCCCTCCAGGGACTGCCTGCTCACGGATCACGTATGTGCACTTCTACGTGGCTCAGCCCTTTGCTCCAGAAACAGTTTTGGGTTCTGCGTGACTGCACAGGAGAGTTTGAACTGCTCACCTCCTAACATGAGCAAGAGCACAAAAAGAGATTATTTATGGAGTCAGAAAGGATCGTGACAAGAATGACGATGCAGGGTATACCAAAACTTCTGTTTAACCAGGAAGCATCTACTCAGGAAAGAAATAGCATATCTATCAGCTTGCTGCTTTAATATCTCAGTGACAATGTTTCTGCACCTCACAGAGGTTTATATGAAAACATCACCCATTTTTTGCATCTTAAACTGAGGTTTAAGTTCTGTTTAAGTGCAGTGAGACTGGTGGTGTAATATAGAGTAGCATGCATACCACAGGGTTACAGATATGCATAGCAACTGAGCAAAGCAAGAGCTAGTTGATGCACTTTTAAATTACTGTTTTCAATCCAGGCAATTAAAATCACTCTTATTGAGATTTACTGCGTTAGTGGTATTTCCCAGGAGTGTAGGATATGAAAAACATTCCGAATATTAGCAAAGTAACTTTTAAAACCACAATAAAAAAGGCATTAACCTATTAAGCTTTTATCCAAAGGAGGGCCAGGAGGATGATGAGAGGTCTGGAGGGGAAGCCTTAGGGGGATCCTTGAGGTAATTTTTTTTTCAGCCTAGAAAAGAGGACACTGAGGGGTGTCTTCGATATCCTCACAAAGGGAAGTGGAGGGGCAAGTACCAGTCCCTTCTCTCTTGTGCCCAGTGACAGGACCCAAGGGACTGGCCTGAACCTGTGTCAAGGAAGGCTTAGGTTGGCTATTAGAGAAAGATTCTTCTCCCAGAGGGTGGCTGAGCACTGGAACAGGGAAGTGGTCACAGCACCAAGTCTGACAGAGTCCAAGAAGTGTTTGGACTCTCAGGCGCAGGGTGTGACTTGGGGATGGTCCCAAGCAGGACCAGGAGTTGGACTCGATGGTCCCTGTGGGTCCCTTCCAAATTGAGATATTCTATGATTCTATGATTTTATGGTAATGCTAACAGTCCTTATGCATTACTTGAGTTCAAACTTTCTCCTCACAGCATATCTGCCCTTACAAGATGCCATGAGGTTTCTTAGTAGCAATCTTCTCAGTCTATGGTATGGGAAAAAACCCAGTTCTTCCCCCTCGCCTATTCTTCACCTAGCAGTCAAGGAATCTGAATGCATATGTGCAGGCAGCATGTTAATATGGGGAAAGGAAATATTCTTCTCCCTCACCTCTGCTAATGTCCCTTTAAAAGACTGGGTATTTTACTGCAGATGTTATAGGTGGAGGGTTTTGCTAATCTTTCTGAAGGTGAACTAGAGAGCTCTTCAGACAAATCATTTGTGTTCAGCTGTCATTCTAGCACAATGACAAAATGTCTAAATGGCAGTTGTAAAAAATGGTGACAGCAATTCTTTAAAAGCAATGTAAGTCAGCAAAATTTAAAACTCAGTTTTTACAGGGGACCAGGAAAGCAATGTTTTCTGATCTCTGTAATTTCTTTTTTTACAAAGGTCTGTTAAGCCCAGTTGCAGATTGACGGTTTTTCTACAGAAAAGTTATAAGATACTGTAAAATTATAGAACTTCCCGAGCAGCCTGAAAAGAGCAACTGTTAACAGATCTTATATCCTAAAATACTCATTTGACTGCGGGAAATCCCTACCCGGAAAAGTACATACTTGACATATGGACCAAAAGAGATGCCCAAAGATATAGAATTCCTGAGTAATAATATGTTAAGAATCTATCAAGAAAGGTGATGCAGTTGCAAATGAGACTATACATGTTCCTGAAGTATGTGTATCACCACAGTTTATTGAAATTTAAACAAAGACATGGGAATTTAATTTTAAATTCGTTACATCAAATGATAGTTTTTGGTAGAGGTGGATACAGTTTTAATGTCACTCAGTTCACACTTACTTTTGAAAAATTTTTCACTCCCTTTTTTTTTTCAGTTTTGCTTTTTATATGCACTTAATGCAATGACTTTAAAAGATCTTCTGATTAACTTTTGTTACCATGGAAACAAACAGTTTAACCTGTTCAGTATATTCAGAAAAAAAATTGATTCGGTCAGCTTCAAAGAAAGAAACCGTTGCTTTGTTCATCTAAAAGCTAGAGACATTCCTTTTCAGCTTAAGCACTGCAAAACTAATTAACTTCAGCGTTAATATTTTTTTTACAAGTAGGCTCTCTAAAAGAACTGTTCATTTAACACACAAGAAATATCTGTTTTAATCATAGAATCATTTAGGTTGGAAAAGATCATTCAGTCCAGCCATTAACCCAGCACTGCCAAGTCCACCACTAAGCCCTTTCCCTAAATGTCACATCTACACGTTTTAAATACCTCTAGAGTCAGTGATTCGACCACTTCCCTGGGCAGCCTTTTCCAATGTTTGACAACCCTTTCTGTGAAGAAATATTTCCTAGTATTACATTCAAACCTCCCCTAGTACAAACTTGAGACCATTTCCTCTTATCCTGTCACTGGTTATTTGGGAGAAGAGACTGACACTTACTTTCTGTCATAATACAGACTTCTTTAAAATAATAAAAAAGAAAAAAAACATAATTCATCATAAAAAAAGTTTTAATGACTAAATCTGTGTATATCCAATTTTAACATTAATAAAAGTGGCTGTAATTTAAAATATTTATTTTGGACATTTAGAATCAGGCATACATATATAGAAATATATATATTTTACACCTGCAACAGTAAATTCAATCAGATACACGTACATTGATTCTAGTTTGCTGCATGCTGGACCAGCATGCTGTACATCTATGAATGAGTATACTCTGCAAAGGGGATAAAATTCTGGTATCCTATTTTTATATTTGTACATTCTGAAGTAAATTTATTTATCTTACTATCAGGCAAGATAGAATAAGCTCTTTCTGTCACTATAAAAAGTTCTCTATTCTATGACCTGAAACAAACACATGCCTTCTAAGAAGTCTAAATTATCCAGACTGCATACTACATTAATCAATACTTTAGTAGTAATTTTTTTATAGTATGTTTCTTTAATTCAGACTGGTAAACATTGAACCTAATAGGAACTCTCAATCAAGAAAAGTTAGATTCAGACCTTGTGTATCTTTAGCTTCAGTGATTTAAACACTTTCAACCGTGAACTGCATCCTGCTCTTTCTTTTCTCTGGAAGGTATAAAACAAAATGTGTAAGGATAAAACCATTTCAATTATCTTTACTGCAACACATCTAAAAGTTTTGGGAGTAGTAACTAAGTATGAGAGCAGTTTTATGATTCTAAAAGATTATTTCATGAATACTTCACTATTTCTATGTGCATTCATTAGTTTTGACTTTACACATTGGTACCTAGACAGAAAAGAAGAACTTTTTTTGCCTTAACTGCATGTTTATGTCAAGTAATTCCATATAGTTTAAATTAAGCAGTGAGGTAAGGCACAGTGGTTTTAATTTGAGATATCAGGAAACCATACTGAAAAGAGAGTGCAAATTAAATGGTGTAAAGTCTGTGTGAAAGAACTTTTATTGGAAGCCATGTCAGGACTCTGAGTAGGTCTGCTGGGGAATCTATTAGGTCATTTGAGAGCCTGTGTTCTTAGGCAGCTAATGAAAGTGTTTTTTCTGATGTCAAACCCAGCTCCTGAGTGTATGCTGTATGTTAGTTGTTCAGTATCAGAATTTGTACTTCTCAGACAACAGCAACATTTATGAGCCAGCTAGGGAAGCACGGGGCTTCCTGGATTCCTTAGTAGACCTGCTGGCTCATCCCTCCCTGAAACTTGATTAACTGAATTGCCATGTGACATTATCTACCTGGCAGTGATTGAGGGCTTAATGAGAAGGGTGTGATTACTGCCTGCAGCTCATTTTTGGTGTACTCAGCTATTTGTGGCATTATTATGACAATATTTGGTGGTCAAAACTAACAAAATCCCTATGGATCTCAATAAACTTATGAGTACTTGATGGGTCACATCCTTTATCCCGGTCTTAAGGAGTCACTCAGAAAATGTGACTTACATAGGAATTCAGTCAAAGAACAAAATAGCTTTAACAGAACATTTTCTTTGAGTGAAAGACATCCTGTATAAAATGGAACAGTGTGGGTTGTGAAAAAGATCTGGGCCCTGATGACCATAGCAATGCTGTAAGCTCTTGAAATAAGTACATTGACAAAAAACAGAAGAAAATGACACACCTCAGACTTAGACTTTAAATATTTGTATGTTCTCTGGTCATTTTCAAAACCTCCAGTTGTTTTATATTTGATTTCTGTGTTCAGCATTGCAGAGTCTGAGAAGATAAAAACAGAAAATAAAAGTAAAAAAAAAAAAAAAAAAAAAAAAAAAAAAAAAAATTATTTTTCTTGGACACTGCTATAGATTTGAAGGGAAAATGTGTGTCTTTACAGTTCAATTTATAGACTAAAATAAAACCTTTATAGCAAGGAAATAGTCTCCTCTGCCTTCTACAAGATGAAATCCTGGCTCCATTATGTCACAGAGGAACTGTTCTAAATACCTTCACTTAGATCCAGATTTCCCCACAGATTTTCAAAGTAATTTTAATATTCAGTAGATCACTGTGTCATTCCTACTCAGTTCTGTTTTATCTCCATGCACTTCTATGAAGACATTCAGCAGAAAAGGGCATGCACACATATTTTGCTGGCCACAGTTTCCATGGAGCTGTCAGTCACAAGAACAGAGCCATCGCAGGTCAGGACCTTAAAATATTTATCCTTGGCCAGCTGTGATTCAGGGAGTTTACTACTCCGGCTCTTGCACATGGAAAAACTTTACCTGGCTACAAGGAGGCAAGAAACAGTTAATAACCTTCCTGTTCCTGAAAATGAGAAAGGTTTTATGCCAGGTCCCTAAGGAAGTATATTCCTTACTAAAGAATTTGAAAACTTCGTTATTTCTATGATGCTATTTTTGCTTCATCTGCCTAATTGATAGGTTCATTAAAAAGGAAAATAAAAGATGCAGGAGTATGCAGAAAAAAAAATTTACATGCAAAAGCAAACACAGTGTATAATGCTCTTGGAAGGTCCCAGTCTCTAAATCCTGGCTCCCCTCTGCCTCCAAGACATGACTGCAGAATAAGCACTTTCAACAAAGCTTTTCCACAACACTTCAGTTTTCAGCCAAAGATGGAAGGAATAATTTGGGATTGTGTTCCCTTCCTCTGAGGCTGTTGATGACAGTTCCCATGAAGTGGAAAGGCTCAGATAAGGACTGTTGTGACTTAGGTATTTCTTAGTTTGACTGAGTGTTTTAATTACTAATTTCCTAATAGTTGGTGATTAATGGTCCCTTGGATATTTAAGGTGGAAATGTTAATATTTCAGTGACAAACAGGAAACATCCCAAGGTTTTAGTTCTGGAACGGAAAATGGATTGAATTCAGTAAATAATCAAAGATGGTGACAGGTTTCCAGTATTAATTCTGATATCTTTCAGAGTGAAACTTTTCTACTTTTTGCTTCAAAATAGGAGTTTTCCTTTATAAACTGTTCTAACATTTAAGACTTCAGCTAAAATGTTTACATAAGTTCAAAAGTAAATAAAAGAGACAATTTGGGATCCCACTGAGAAATCATGGGGGTTATCTTTCTGAAAAGGAAAAATTATATTTTGGCTCAAGAAAAATTAATACCCCCTGGAAACTTTTCTGTTGACCCATTAAGTCCTATGCCAAAATCACAGGACAGTGAATTGGAGCACTTTCTTTTCTGTTTCCTATTGTTCCAAAATACTGCTTGGTGTCCATGAAATCATATTCTAGACTCTTGCTCTGATTTTGGTAGACACTGTGCTTCTTTAAGGCTGTGAGAAAAAAAGAATAAAAATTTTAAAGAAGGCTTTTACCATATCCATCAGCATAAAAGTAAGCAGAAAAATTCTAAATAGCCAAGATCTTTCTAAGGGAACCATGAAGTTTTCAGTAAACAACAGCAAAACTATAAAATACAATTATTCCGATGAAAGAAAAATCATGAGCTCTAACCCCTTGCTCTGTTTTTTTCTTTTGTACTCATGAAAAATAAAAACCAGCCTGTAAACCAAGAAGCACAGAGCTCGAATTTATTGCTTCAGTTACTGCATGAGTAGTGCTTATTCCATGAAGGCTCTTACATCTGTGATGCAGAGACTACCATATTGATCAAAAAGCATGTTAAAGGAATGGCTGAAAAACAGATTCCCTAACCTGCAATCAATGTGACATCTCTTCAATATCAGCAATGTTCCTACTACTCCCAGTATTATGTCCAACCTGCAAAGCTCCTTTTCCCTGCTGTGTGCCTCAGGTCCCATCTTGCAACTCAAAATGTCTTACATTTTTCTAATATTCTTCCCATAATTCTAATCTGTGATGCTTTTGCAAGTACAGAATATTATGTCTGAATTCTGGCCATGTTAACCAAGCAATTGTAAACCACTCAGACAGACACTGTTTTTAAATGTTTGTTGTTGAATAGGACACAGCAGAGGTGGACAAATTTCTCTCACTCAATGTGATGGCTGAAAGATTTGATGAAAACTGTAATTTTGCTACAAAAACATTCCTGACAAGTTTGACTATCCATCAAAAAAATATTCCCCAGGTTACAGCTCATATTTTCCTTACCCATACTTAGGGATACAGGTGGAGAATGTAACACACAGCAAGAGTGGGGATTCGAAGAGTGTATAAACTATCAAGGGTGGGCAATGATGTTTTATTGCAAATGCAGAAGAACAGAAGGTTTGTAAGGAGGAGAGTGGAGTGGAGTAGTGTGCTGAGTTACACAAGGAAAACAAAATATTAGGGGGGTTTATTATTATTATAGAAAGCACAGGTTTGACTATTATTAAGAATTTATTTTTATATACTCCAAGTTGTTGAATCCTGGTTGACTGCTAGGCAGAGAAAGTGATTGGAAATAAACTACACAGGTGATATCATGTGGGAAGGGAGGGCCCAAAAGGAATCTTAGCAACTATTTCACTACTTGTACTTTCACTAACCTGAGGGCTCTTCTTATATCAACTCCAAGGCTGATAATGATACTCTGTGCCTGGAGTAATAAAAAAGAGAGGCAAGGGAGCCACTTTTTCATTCTTTTTATTCTCCAGGGTAATCACAGATGCAGTACAACAAAGGAGAGTGGATTGGAAAGCCATCCATCTCTGGAACTCAAATTAATGTCCTTACACATATAGCACAAAGGCTGTGTTCTTCTATTAGTCACCTACCTGTTACATTTTGAGGGGGAAAGGGAAGCTGAAGAAAAGGCAAAAGAAACACCAGGACTGCTTCTGAGCCGAGTCTCTCTGAGAAATTTATTTTTAATTCTAATTGTTAAAGAGAGGAGCAATACTGAACAGCTGCTCCAATGACAGGCCATTCACTTTTATAGGCTTTAAAGAGCAGACACTACTTTTCCAGGAGAAGAAATGTTTCAGCTTTCACAATACACAAGAAATTCAGAGAATGTCAGATAACAAATAGTGGGAAAATGAGAGTGATTTTCGGTTTTGCTGATGTTATAACTAAGACTTCTCTTTAAGTGAGGAGTCAAATTACACTAAATTTTACTTCTGTTTTAAATTTTCATACTATTATTATAGTATCATTAATTATTGGATTAATTTCTACTCTTTCAAGAGTATGATAATTAGAAGGAGGCTAAAACTAAAGACTTGAAGAGTATTTATGCTGTCAAAAAAAGTGTCTAAGGTCCAGCCCAGAGCTCAGCCTAGAACTCCTCATTCTTTTGCTAAGTGACTCCATGAAAAGAATTTCAAAGAGTGCAGTAACTATGCAACAAAGACTTATGGCAATCCCCCAACGTAGCAGGAAAATGTAGAGAGAGAATAGCCTGATATCATTAAGCAAGCTGCAAAGTAAGAAGAGGCCTGATAATTTCATACATTTTTTATTTAATAAGAACTGAAGAAACAGACTATTGCACTGAAAATCAGAGTTTTGCCTTCACATAGATAAATCTGGCATATTCTTTGCAGAAACACATCAGTACTGCTGCCTGGGGGAGCCAGCATAGAAGAAGTAGAAAACTGGAACTGTCTGTGATCTGTCAAGAAATGCATAGAAAAAAATTAAGATTGGCTTAGAAGTTACAAGATTTCTTTAAAAATAGGATGGATAAAGTTATCTCCATTTGTCTTCTGCTTTCTTAACCTTGATTCTACTTTTATACAACTTTTTGCAAGTTATTTTAAAAAAGGAAGCTGAAAACGTAATCATGTTTCCCAGATACTGGGCTTTAGGAAACACATAGAGGTTATTATCATTCATATTTATAAGGTGAGGAAGTACTACTCTGGCCTCTGACATAGCATAGACTCCTAGGAATTCTCTGACCAAATTCAGTGTTTAAATTACAAGCAGTCTTAATTTTAACTTTTCAGAGAAGCCATCACAGAACACTGAAGTGTTATTGCAAGTATTAGTCACACTTTGGTTTAAAAACAGGAGCCTAATTCCTATTTTCTATATTTTAGATACTATTTTCATCCACTGGACCATGTAATACCTATACCTGCTGCAGCAGGCCCATTTAGCCTCCAGGGAGAGGGAACTACCAGAAATCCTCTATGAAAGGAGCTGGAGGGAATGGCTGATATGAAGAGGGGGAAAATATTCATCCATGAGTCTCTCAGAGCCAGTGCTTCGTAGGTAGAGTCCCCTCAGAGAAGTGCAGCTTTCACTCCCTCTGCTTGCATTCAGAACTTTCCATCTCCATGTAAAAAGCCTTCACTTATGACCTACTTACTAAAAGAACCACATAACTCTTCATCTCATTCATTATTTATGATTTTTTCAATCTTTCAGTTTCCTCCATATGAATTGGTAATAATTTTATGGAGTTGTTTGGTTTTGTTTTGTTTTGCTCTGCTCATACAGGATATGACTAAAAACATTGGGCTGTGAAAGGGACAAGAACCAAGACCTCTGGATTACTGTGTGGCACCAATAGACACAGCACATCCCATCTATTTACTGTGAGCTATTTATGGCACTTAAATAAGTGCCTCTGTAGAATAAAGTAGAATTCAAAGGAAAATTTGGGTACATTTATTTACCCAAAGTTTATTAACTTACAGTACATTATTATTTGTATCCATCTGAATATTATTTTAATCCAAACAAGTTTGTTAGCAGAAGTCTGTTTTCCATAATTCTGTACTGCTTGCTGTATATCAGTTATAATGTCTTCCTTTACTTTCTTATTAGTGAAGCCTCATACCAGCTGTTTCATTGTTTTGCCTAGGCTAAATTTGAGACTGATGAGCCTGTAATTCTTTGTGTCTTTCCCCTTCCTCTCTTTTTAGATTTGGCATAGCTTTAGCTTTCTGCCACTTGGCTTCCCCACAGCTACTAGGTTTAATGATAAATAGCTTAATTTAAAAGTAAAGGTTCTTAAAGGAGCAAAATTAGAACACATACAATTGTTACTTAATTCTTTAAACTGTATTTAATTCCTTCAGATTTAGAATTGAATTACATATCATTTCCTCTGTACACAGAAATTGTCTTTATATATTATTATAAAACAAGTAAGAATACTTTTAAAATTTATTTTAAAATGCATTCTATATATACATATAACAACATATACACATAAATAAATATACCTACAAGTAACCTGATTTTGTGCACTTACATATATTTTGTCTGCTACAGTATTTCTGATTAAAAAACACATGGTCTTTTTGTTGTTTTATAAAGCAAAAAAGAAATGTAACTTTGTAAGAAATAGAAATGTTTTGCAGAGCTTATAAATTTAAAGCATGGACATGTCATTAGAGATTCATCTGACCAAATGCTTCATACTGGGATTGATTTTTTTCAAATGCTTCTCAAAGTTTTAAATTTTTTATACCAGGTCTTAGAGGGAGAAAAAAGGAGTGAATTGCTGAAGATTAATATTTAGTCCAATCTCCCAATTCTTTATTATTTTCCCATTTTCAAAAATGAATTAGATTAATACCACCTTCAAAAGTTGTGCTGTTTGTATAAATCATCTTACTTGAGTGTTGGACATAACTCTCCTCATGTGCTGCAGTTTCCATTAAGGTTAAAATGACCCTAGATTTCCATGTATATTTGCTGCCATATACTGCCCACATAACTGGGTTTTATATTAGTATTATGAACCTCTCATCATTGCAATAGGTAAAAATATCTAGAGCTAGATAGATTACCAGATGTAATTTTTGGTGTATGTATGAAAATATTGTATATGTATTCAAATATATGGAGATTAAGGGAAATACATATCATGATATTTGTGTATCCCTTAAATAGCAACATTAATATTAGGTAATAATTCATTGTCATCTTGGCCCTGCAATATGAGGGATCAGTAGCATCCACAAAAGATTTCGGAAAATAAATGAAGTTCTGCAAAAACAATGGAGAGGCACAGCTTGGAGGATACCACAGGGGAGAATCAGAGAGCAGCAGCTGCAGTTGAAGAATCAGGCTTTGACAGACAGGTATGGGAGAGGATGAGCAATTTAGATCTGATTCATTCAAGGGTGAAGCAGGGATGAGGTACCTGCAGAGTACTCAGAATTACTAAAATCAGGATTTGTCCTTGGTTAACCCAAACTTGTTTCTCTCTGCTTCTTAGTAACTATGCTTTCTCATTATTGGCACCCTTGTACTTGTTCTTCCATTCCTCTCTTTCTAGACATTTGAAAATGGATCTTTTTGAACTTGTACAGCTTTTTTATTGTATGGTCCAGTGTTGCCCATTTTTGTTATTTCATTTTAAGTTTTGTGACTTTGGGATTTTTTTTTTTAAACTGTAGGTCCTCAAAACAGAGGATATATTTTTTTAGTTGAGAAAAAATAAAAGACCCTACAAAGTATCCAACCCTGTTTCAAGTCCAGTTAGGAGATAAAAATGTGCTCTGAATGTGCAAAAACTGCAAGGCAATAATGAACACTGCAGACATTTTCTCATTATTTCTAGTCCAAGCTTTTTAGTTTTATCTGCAGTCAAATTCATGACATATGAACTTCTAGAGTTGAAACACTGACATTTTTCAGTGTGAGGACCTGCACTTTTCAAAAGTGTCTTAACAGCTGAAAACATGGACTAGTGCAGCTGTGCAGGGCTGGGATCAGGCAAGAAGTTAGAGGAGTTTTAAATTACTTCTTTATCACTCAGCTCCTGCCTTCATGTTGTGGTAAATTCCTCTTCCCCATGGCAGGAGACTTCCTTTCCCATGTGGTGAGCTTATGAGACAGGTGTCAAGATCTCTATCAGGGAAAAGTTGTAATGTTGCACCTCATACAAAAAGTGAGCACCTCTCCCCATGTGAAGTCTTGTGGGTCATGATCTGCCTTACATAAGCACATCTCATATGGAGAGCATGTCTTTACACTTGATGCAAGGTAGAAAAAAGGACAAGAATGAAGTGAACAAATATTTCTTAGTTGAATCATCCATCTCCATTTAAAACATGAGCCTGTCTCTCCTAGCTGAGTAACAATAAAACTGCAAAGATCAAGCTTTACTCATATTAATCTTCCTCTGCTATTTATACACATGTAGGGTTTATTTTTCCTGCATCCAACATGCACTCAAACTTCCTTATATGTATTGTCATCTTGTCTTTCTCCATAATTACACATACATATTTTCATGTTTTCCATCCTTCCATGTATGCACACAGATGGAGGCAGAAGGGCTGGTTCTCTGGATAGTCACTGCAAAGAATTTCAGCTGCTAGTTTATCCAGCTTCTGAGCTGGTTGAATGGAAATAGTAGGATGGATCATCTATCCATCTACCTCAGGTGTCAAGTTAAAAATTGGAGAATTTGTATAATCCCATCAGAATACATTGACAACTTGGTACAGGCTTTGTCTGCAGTGCATGTCAGCTGTGTCTTGGGAAAATAATTGTCTTCTCATCCTGTAAATAGAGGAGGCAGTGACAGCAGAGATCATGTGGAGCACAGGTTTGGATTAAGCTTTATAAACCTACAAGGACAGATGCACACAGTTCTAGGAACGGGAGGCTGAAGAGATTGCAAGAATCATAGAATAGTTTGTCTTATAAAGGACCTTTAAAAGTCATCTAGTCCAACCCTCCTGCAATGACCAGGGACATCTTCAGTTAGATCAGGGTTCTCAGAGTCCTATTTGCCCTGACTTTGAACGTTTGCAGGGATGGGGCATCATATTCCACAGTTTCTTCATCCTCACCATAAAAAATTGCTTCTTTATATCTAGTCAAACCAAAATTCTTTAAATTAAAAGCCATTGCTCCTTGTCCTATAGCTACAGGCCCTGCTGAAATAGTCTGTCCCTATCTTTCTTGCAGGTCCTCCTTAAGTACTGAAAGGTCTTAATAAAATCTCCTTGGATCCTCATCTTCTCCAGGCTGAACTCTCCAGGCTGAATAACCCCAACTATTTCAGTTGGTCTCTTAATAGAAGAGAAGTTCCAGCCCTGTGATCATTTTTGTGGCCCTCCTCTGGACCCATTCCAATATGTCCATGTCCTTCCTGTGCTAAGTAACACAGAGCTGGACACAGCACAGCAGGAGGGGTCTCACCAGAGACGAATAGAAGGGAAGAAATCCCTCCCTTGCCCTGCTGGCCTCACTGCTTTTGGTTCAGCCCAGGATGAAGTGCACTTTTTGGGCTGCAAGAGCACCTGGCTGGCTCATATGGAGTTTTTTGTCAGCTAGCTCCCTTAATTGTTTCACCTCAGGGCTGTTCTCAATCCTTTCAACCCCAGCTTGTAAATGAGGCAAAAGATGCACCCAAATTTCACCATCTGTAAGCTCAGTCATTGTTACCCATGCAAGGTCCAATGCAGCTAGGACTGCTGTTCATGCAACAATCTAACATCCATTTTGAAAAAAAAGGCAGATCCCTGGTTCCTGAGGTTATTCCACTCATTAGCTCATGGAAAGACTGCAATCAGGTTTATTAATCACTTCAGCTGCTGTAGTACTTTGGGTTCTGCAGAAATAAGAGATAACAGAGCACAAGACTCTCAAGCTTATTTCACAGAGCTGCCAAATCACAATCCTTAAAATGGAGAAATTTAGAAAATAAAATGGTAGCAATTATTGACAGTTGCCAATAGTGTTGAAGCGTGACATGAATAAATCTATGCATGCAGGACTTCCAGTATTGCATATCTAAGAAAAAAACAAATTAACTGCTTGGGTTAAACCCCAAATAGAAGATCAACAGATCATGTCCAACCATGAATTTGCATTTTCTCTCACTTTTTCTGCTGGCAACAAAACCTTTATTAATTATAAATGATGAGCTATGAGCTACGGTGCAATTATGTTAAGTTCAGAATTTGAAAGAATGTATTTGGGACACTAATCATTGAATTTGACTGGATCTAAGAGGACAGAACATGTTTTTTTCTCTTAATCATTTGTATGTGCATACAAGTATGAAAAATGGGTTCTGCCATCCAACTGGGAAGCTATAAATTCACCCTTTTAATCCTCCTAGCAAGAGTATGTGTAGGTCTCCAAATATAGCTTGTTATGATCAGTGGATTGGCACATCACTGCAAGAAAAAAAAAAGCCACTGAAGTAAAGCCACGTTAGAAATATGTGTGAGGACTATCAGGCCATTTGAGTTCCAATTTGCTAAACATGCAATCCTGGATAGGTTTAGGGACCCTCAAAATGTGAAACATTGCAACAGAAGTGAAGTAATACCTCTTATTTAGATAATTTATTATTACTTGAAAAGCCTGAGGGAGCTGGAGAACTGCCATAGCAAATGGAAATTGTCTTTGTTAATATAAATTAATTATGATTCCAAGGAGGTACTAATGGGAACAAGCAGAAATATCTAACATCACTGTGTAAGACAACAGAAGAATGACATCCAAGGATCCAGCTTCACTTCAAGTGACAGCACGGACTAATCAGACTGGAGAGGCCAACAGAGCTCAATTTGTCTCAGCTTTTCTTTTCTCTTAGATCTTGCAGACGGCTGATTTCACACATCACATACTTGCCAATTGTGCATGGTAGCCGTGGTCTAATTTAAGATAAAAACTCTTAAAAGATCTTTCAAACTTTAATGCACATACAGTGTACATGTGTAGTGGCCTGTGTGTGGGTGTGATACTATTCCCAGGCCAGGCTACTTGGGTGTCTTCTATTAACTCTTCCTTATTTTGTAACCTGCATACACAGATGGAGTTGTGCTGTACATGTTTCTCTTCATCCTTGCAAGACTGATGTAAGGCCTTAACTGTCTCACCCGTTCCATTTTAGAACACTGCATTTGTTGCAGTCCTAGCCACACTTTGGAGGCACTACAGCAGCGTAAAAAAACCACGTGTGAACCCTACAGAGCTTTAAAATTTACATATCCTGGGGGAATTATTTCAAACTTTGTTGTAAGAACCTATCAGTGCTCCTGCACATGTTCTAGCAGCTGCTGGCTAGCTAAGGAGATGTTTGCAACATGTGTTGGACCACAGTTCCAAGAGGCCTGACCTTGTAGGGCAGAGGAGAAATGCAAAGAACCCTGGAGCAGGTTTTGAAGGCAGTGTGCCTCCACTAGCACAGCTCTGCTCCCGGCCTGATGTACTCTTCAGCAAAGACACTCATCTTGGCTACTGTGTCAGGATCACTTGTCCTGCTGACCACCCGGGGAAGGTTTGCTCTGTTCCTATTCTCAGAGCATAAATATTCTCTTTAACTCCTCCATACATGTTTCTGCTGAAAACTGGAATAATTATAGAAATGTAAAACTGTACTTCACCCCCTTTACAGACATAAGACATGAATAACAATTTGAGGATGTTTCTAAATGCTATATACTTGTATTCTGGGCTATTTTGGGTGATGAAGCATATAACAAAGTCTGTTTGGAGCAACTCTAGAAGGTGGTTAGACTTTTAAAACACTTTCTAGATATTCTGTACCTCCCTACACAGCTCTGAGTTGGAGTTTCCAGGAACTGTTGTACCCAAGAATTCAGATTGTTTTCCTGGTCTTGTGCTGAAGGAACTTTGTATTTTCATATTCTTACTTCTATGTTCTACTTTCAAACACAGAGCAAAGGGACAAAGATTTTTTGATTGTTCCTCCAGCCTCTACTGCTAGCATGCTGTTAACAAGGGAGAGTGTGCACCCCCTCTCCAAGATAGTGAAAGTAGCTGGGTTAAATCCCCTGCAGGTTCAGACCTCTGCTTGCTGCCATCATGTGTCTAAGAGGACAACAAGGAGCTACACGGCTGTAGTGGGTAAATCTTTGCCAGCAGCTAAGCCCCTAACCAGTCACTGTGTCACTGTCCCTAGTGGATTGGGAGAGAGAATCAGAAAGGCAGAAGCAAGGAAAAAAAAGATGGATTGAGATAGAGACAGGTCAACAGGTGAAGGTAACAAAAAAAGGGAAAGACCCCATCCAAAAAAACAAACAAACAAACAAACAAACAAAAAAACCCTAAAACAAATAAAAAACCCCCAAGCAATGCAAAGACAATCAAGCACCACCCTCTGCTACCAGACTGATGCCCTGCCAGTTTCTGAGCAACAGCTACTTTGGAAAAATGTGGTCCTCTCTCCCCACAATGTTCATTGCTGAGCATGATGCTATACTGTATGGAAAATAGTTTTGGTCACTTTGAGTCAGTTATCCCTCCCATATCCCTTCCCAACCTCTTGCCCACACCCAACCAACTCAGTGAGGGGGCAGAATGGGATGGACAAATGGCATCATCACCTGTCAAATACTGTTCAGCAGCAGCTGGAACATTGGTGTGTTATCAGCATTGGTTTGGCAGCAGTGAAAAGCACAGCACTATATGGGTTGCAATAAGGAAAGCTCCATCCTAACCAGACCCAGTGCAGTGGTTCACCACATATGGTGCAGATGTGAAAAACTAATATATAATCATTTGAAGCAATCAGAGGAGCAACTGAGGACAGTGCTGTTTCATACTGTAATGCATCCTATTGCATCTCCCTGTGGGACCAACTTCAGGAGTGCCATTTCTCTGGGCTGTCTATCCCACTTACATGCAATAAGTTAAGAAAATAAATATTTCTAAGCGTATATGAAACTGAATATCCTGCCAAACTTTCATGCTATATAAGAGAAATCACCCCTTTTTTCTATCAGTATTGGGAAGGTTGTTGCCTGAGCCTGTGGTTTCAATGACTGATTACTCTCTTTCCTGAAATAGCTGGATGAAGACTTGTTTTGTCTAGAAATTGAGAGTTTCTTGGAGATTTCCTTTGCCTCACAGTCAAGAAGCAACATACACAAAATTAGTGAGAAGAGCTTTTTCTTCTATTAATGCCTTAATGGGTCTCAGCACATCAGGAGACAGTTCGAAGAGCCAAGAGTAAAAAGAACATAAACACGGCATATTTTTGCAAACCACAGTTTAGAAGGTACTACATTTCTGTCAGTATTTCTAAATATTTCAGAGGTAAACCTGTGAAAGAAGAATCACAGAATCATGGAATAGCGTAGACTGGAATGGAATTTAAAGATCATAATTTTCCTGTCATTATTTTCCTTTCCAAACCTCCTGTCATGAGCAGGGACACCTTCCCCTAGACTAGGTTTCTCAAAGCTCCATCCTACCTGGACTTAAACACTTCTTGCTGGAACTTCGGCATCTAGTGCCATTTGAGAGTCTCAAAGATTTTGGGACTTCTACCAAGGAGCAGAGGATATAAAGCAAGGTGTAAAGGAGATGCACGCCCCTCTGAAATAGATTGGATACCTGCAACATCCAGGATAACTCAGCTAAAATCAGGCAAATGCTCCAACAGTTTGTGTAATCCAGGCACATATTCAGTTTGAGAGCATTAAGAACTTTTATTATAGAAAAACTCCAGATAAGAGGAATTCAATTTGCAAGAGTATAAAACAATTTTAAGAGAAGCCAGAGGGTTTTCAAAGACAATTGTGTAGTTATTAGTCCTAAATACTGTAAAAGGATAGTAAAGAAGCTTTTCCAAGTCCTTCCTAAGCCAGAAATTTAGTTTGATTATTCCTCAATAAGACAATGTGCAATGGCTTTTATCTGGTTATCCAAGATTACATAACCTGGCCAGAGGTACAGCCTATGAATCAAAATAAAAACATGCTGAAACAAAATTGCAGCTTCCCTCAAATACCAAAAATGAATAGTAGTTTTATATTCAGGCCTTTTGTAAAAATTTAACACCTTCATGGAAAGCATCATGCAAGGGGGAAAAATAAAAAATTGAAAGTGAATGAAAAACATAGTTATGAGATTATTTGCTGTGTTTCATCCAAAGAAGTTCCTTTAAGCAACCTACAATACATTCCTTTTTATCATTGTGATTTGTGTTTTATTTCACTGAATTTAATGAGTTCAGGCAGTACTACATACTTCCATATTCTCAAAAAAAGCAAAAGAGGAGAAAGAAATGTTTCTTCAACACTATTTAGTGGGTAAAGTAAATTCCACCCTGGCCTGAAATCTGCACTTTTCAACATTAAACAGAGCCAGCTGTATGTCTCACAAAGTTAGAGTTGTTTTCTGGCTTCAAAACTGCTTCAAAAGAGACATGATGGCTTTACAAATGTTCATAAAAATTTGCTCTTGAATAGAATCTTACTGTAAAGACCAGAGAGAGGGGAAAGTGTGGTCACCTCTAGGCAACCCTGAAGACTCAGTGAGGGAGATAGACTATAGAAACTAACCAAATGGAAGAGTGCCTGTTTAGGATGCTTATGAACTGATCACTCTTAGCTGTCTCTAAAGTACTAAAAAAAGAGAGAGAACTGCCAAGGTGAAGTATCATTCCCTTGAAGGGAAGCCATTTGTCATTGTATTTAAGAACTTGTGCTGTCAGCCTCGATAAATGAAATGGTCCATTGATATAACTCAAATCACTGATGTGTGGCTCCAATATATAATGCTTAATTAGGTGTACTAGATTAACTTATTTCTCTGTAAAGTGTTTATGTTTTATGGAATGAGCCACTTAACTAAAAAGACCCAAGTAGAACATTGGCTTTTGTCATAGCCAAGCCCTTTGATTGCAAGGAAAATTCTCAAAAATATCAAGTCAAGGAGATTTCAGGTAAGTTAACAGTTGAGAAGGCTTTTGTATCAAGTATGTGAAAATGGGCAGAAACTCATATCATTTACCTCAGCTGGTACTGGCTATAATGAGCTGAGAAACATAAACTTCTCTAGTGCACATCCCATTCTAGATTATGTATCTAGGATAAATGTGAATAGTTGCCCTTTTGGGATTCCTTGTCTTTTCATTTACCGTAGAGAAATTGTAGACAACAGATAACTACTAGCTTAGACAGGACATCTCACATACTGATAAAAAAAGTCAAGTTAGATAAATACCAGTGATACAAACCAGTGAAATAAAAACTTCCAAAGATGTTACAGAAGATTTCAAACTTACAGTGAAAAATTACATTTGCTTTTTTGTCAAAAGGGTTGAGTATAATAGCAATTGAGTATCCAACACAGGGTACCTAAATATGGCCACACACACTCGTCAGGCTTAGGATAAGAAGGAATTTGGAAAGAAGGTTGAAAGGGTAAGCTATTTCATATACCTGTTCTGATAAGAGCATAGAAACATTCCATAAGTATATTTCACTGTGACTGTTTCCTTATAAAAGCCCTTTTGTAAAAAAATCATGACACCATAATTTTCCTGCTACATCATCCTTATGGTTCATCAGCATAAATTTAAATTAACAATCATTAAAAGTTACAGTTGAAGTCGGAGCTCCTAATGGATTTTTAAAATTAGTGACCCTCTATATCTCCTTGTAGTATCTGTGACAAAGTCTTAGAAGGAACTGGGATATGTTGTATATGGTATTACACCAGGTTATTTGCCTTTTTAGTATTTAATCTATCTTCAGATTTAGATACCCTCAGGAAGGCACTTGTATCCACTAGCACCAGTGACAAAATTTCTGGTGATTTTACTGGCTTAGGATGTTACCCCTAGAAAGTAATAATATGCATCTCTAGGCAACAGAAGAAAGCATCTCAAGTCTCTTCTGGTGAAGCCTTTTGTCCTTTCAAAACCTTCAATATTGGTAACTAGAAGGCAAAAATATATAAATAAAACCAGTAAAAATCAGATGTAAGAGTAACATGTTTTGATTAAAAGGTGAGCCTATAGGAGGTAATTTGCATGTATTAAAGCAATTATTTTCTGAACATGTGTTTAATCAAAGTTAGATATAAATTCAAAATAATTTATTTTCTAAAAAATGTCCTAAGGTGAATCTTCTTACCCACATTTCTATCCAGGTACATATTTATTTTACTTATCAGCTTCACTAGAAATATTTAAATTCACAAATACTCTCTGTTGCTATTACATTTTGCCTGATAGCTTCCTTGGAATTTTATCATCTAATTCAGTCCATGTGAGTCAAACCTAAGTACCACAGACCAGAAATTCATCCCCGTGGAGCAAGTCAGAGGAGGAGTGGAGGCTTTTACTTCTAAGAAAAATTAGATGTGTTTATAAATATAAAATTAAATTCAGTCCTCCTTAGCAAAGTTTTTCAGGGTTTTGGTTTTTTTTTCATTTTAAATTAAAAATTCACAGTCAAAATGACTGAATTCCAGGGAAGCTGCTTGGAGGTAATGTTTCATCAACTCTCAATTAATTTTCTTTTTACTTGTTTGTTTATTTGTTTGTTTGTTTCTCTAATCTTTTTATGATGGTTCAGTGTAATTTTTTTTACCACTCTCCTTAAAGTATAAATATCACAGAAGAAATGTTGTAGCCAGATCTCCTTCAGCTATTTTCCATCCTGTGTCACAATGTTCTGTAGCTGTAAAGTTGTGAGAATGCCTCTATGGAAACCGTGTCATTTAAAATTATTTGGTTGATCATGTGTATTTTGCAATTGAGTATAGGATAAATACTAAGCAGTCACCTGCCCTTTAAAGAGATAGGGAAGAGTGAAGCGTTGGTGTATGAAATGATGCCATTGTCAATGAAAAGAGATGTATATAAAAAAGCCTAAAACATAACACTGCAGTCATCATGTAAGTGTTAAGAAAGTGTATCTCCAAAACTCTGGGTTAAAGATTCCTTCTCAAGATTGAGAATGAGCAGATGTGGTTTTCAGCTTCCCTGGAACATAGATCATAATCTGAGAAAAATCAAAACTTTCCTCTTTAAATCTCCCTCTTTAAACAAAGAGATTATCAATAAGAAACCAGTGTTCATCTCAAGGCTTTTATTTCAGCTTTAGGGTTTTTTGTTTCTTTCTTAGAAGTATTTTACTCTCATCTTCAGGATAGCTGTGCTCACTTCTCTTATTCAGGTGAGGAAGCTAATGCCTCGATCCTTGCTCGTCATACCCTTGAATTTACTTCAACATTTTTTGCAAGACAGAATTGTCTTATTTACAGGTGAAAAACTGAGGCATTGAAAGTCTAAGGGAGAGATCAAAGCACCTCATTAAGTACTTCTTACTTAAGCATTTCACTATCTCAGAGTTTGGGTTCAGATTCATCTTAATTTTAGTAAGCAAGCTGAGGCTCCTAATTTAGAAGCCTATTTATCTTCAGTGGGTTTTGTTGTCAGCCAACCGAGATAGGTTTCATCTGACTGAACATTTGAATGATCCCCAGAGGACAGTTAAGCTCCTGTGTGTGATTTCCTCACTACAATGCCCAGTGTGCGGCGGGGTGAATCCGTGCTCTGATGTGTGGATCCAGGGCACTCACAATCTCTATGTAGGTGTCATATGCTTCCTCTCAGAAGGAGTATCAGGAAAGTCTCTCTGCTGGGTGCCAGGCACTCTTGAGTTCAAGCACTCTGGTCACTGCCAGTGGATGTGAAACATCCAAATGCCATCTGAAAGCCAAGTCCCTCAACTGCCCAAGAAACGGGAATCAGAGCACGTGCTCTCCAATGCTTGTTAAGCAGTCTGACAACTGAGATTCTGAATTCGGTCCTTTCTTGTTTGTCATCCATCTTGCCTCAGGGTTGTAGCATTTTGCCACTGCTTCCAAAGAATCTACCAGAGTCCCTATGCATCCTGTTCTTTAGCCTACTGCTCTGAACACTGCAAAGGGGCATGAGACCCAGGAGGACTGAGAACTGACTGATATCTCCTGCTTTGTGTGTGCTCTAAGTGGCTGCCTCTTTTGCAGTAGAGGATTTCTTTTTTAGTAACAAAACAAAGCAAAACCCAAACCAAACAAACAAAAGAAATTCCAAGAAAGAAAAGTGTCTGAAATGAAAACAATTGCTCACCACTAATCAACGGCTGCCCAGCCAGTCCCAGATGAGTGATCCCCACCCTTCCCCCTAGTTTATTGCTGCCATATGGTCTGGAATATCCCTTGAGCCAGCTGGGGTCAGCTGTCCTGTCTGTGACCCTTCCCAAGTCCTTGTGCACCCCCAGCCTCCTCCCTGACAGGCTGGGATGGGATGAGAAGCAGAAAAGGCCTTGACACTGTGTAAGCACTGCTCAGCAATAAGCAAAATATCCTGAATTATCAACGCTGTTTCCAACACAAATCCAAAACACAGCCCCACACTTGCTACTGTGAGGAAATTTAGCTCTGCTCTTGCCAAAACCAGCACATTGTTATTTCTAAGTGGATTTTTATGAATGAATGTTTTATACTCTGTAGCATCTCAAATACTTTTAGTAGAATTCTTTTAACATGTGTTTAAAGTGCATTTATTCAAACAAAACAGGTTTGCTGCATATGAAGCTTTATTTTTCAAATTGTGATATACCCTTAGAAGTTGTGGTTATGTTACTATGTTAAACAAGTGTCAGTTTAGTAGGACTAAAGTAAAGTGAGATAAATTTTCACTTTATTTTTAATGTTAGAATTATTCTGCTAATTTCCCATGCATCACACTGAGTTGCATATTTAATTAGCACTAACATGTTAATCAGAAATGCAAGAAACAAGTTCATGAATGGAAGATTGTTCTGGAGGTTCTAATTCCTCTCTCCTATCAGTCATAGCAACAAGCGAGAGTATTCCAAAATGAAAATTCTCACTTCTCATGTGTTTAAAATTTCACAGGCAATTGAAGGTGATCTTTTCTATTGTTGAAATATAATCCATTGGAATCTATCAAACACAAACTCAAATGTTTAATTGGCCAATAATTTTGATGTTAGATTTTTTCAGAGTGGCAGTTGGCTGACTAGGACAGGACTTAGAAAAAGGAGAAAAAGGTTCATTTCATCATTGCGTTCCTAGAGGTGAGAAGAACAAGAATTTTCCATAGCCCATGTTCTGTGTAGATGATTAATCTGTAGTTTATTTTGATGTTCTTTAAAATGCTAAGAAAAAGTCTATGCATCACATAAAATCTCTACCAGGACAGATGAAACTCTTGCAGAAACCATTTACACCATGGGCAAGCACAGGGCCGTGTCCTTGCCAAAGGTTAGCTCATTTCCAAGGGTTCTGCTCCAGTGGCTCTGACAGGTCAGCTTCAGCTCATAGCTGAGTAGCTAGCTAGCTGCATCTCTATGGAGTGAAGATACAGGGCAGGCTTAGACTCAAAAATAGCCTCAAGCTGCTGCATTAAATCTGGGGCCTCATGTAATTCAGTATTTATTACACTTAACATTCCTTGGAGGGGAATTGTTATTGTTGTGTAAGGTAAGTGGCCAATAGTCTTATTCAAGGCATGTTTTGGTGTTTAAAAAATCATCCTTAGACACTGCGGGAAGCATCCCGAAACAGAGACCCTCTCAGCTGCATTTTTTCTAAGAATCAGTAGTGAGAGTATCCAACAGAGATATGAGAGAAGTAGAAGAAATCTTTGCTCTCAGATATGTTATTTCCCATTTCTATTTCAGCCTCATATACAGCTCTGTGCAAGACCTTTACTTTTCAAACTTGTTTTTAAATTCTGGAAGGATTTATATTTTGACCAGAAACCATATCCATTTTTCACACTGATACTTATATTCTCAAGGGAGATACCTAGTTTCAGCTAGTACAAATTTTCTGATTATGGAATATATCTGGGAATTTCAAGGCAGTTCTGCTCACAGTATCAGTTTACAGAAGAATTATTAGACAAGTCAGCAGCCGGCTCACTTGTAGTCAAGGAGCAGCAGTCTCTTAAGGCAAGATTACTCTCTAGGTGCTTGCTGCTGACACACCATCCTTATTGATACTCTTTAGTTCAGCATTATTTGCTTTTGTGTGTCCAATTGTTGATTTTTCCAGAAGATAGCATTCATGAAGTGGGGAGGAGGAGGGAGGTGTGGGTGGGCATGGAAGGAGCATCAGGGTGTGACCTAGTTTTTCTTCTCAATTATGTTATGTGGTCTGCTACCAGTTGCTTTGGGTCTCCTCTGAAAATCCCTGATAATCAGCTGACAACCTGCTGACAATCAGCAATGCACAGAAGCTACCTGTGTCTGGTTACACTGATACTGGGACAGTAGCTATGGAGTCATTCACATCACAGAGACTTCATCAAAAAGCATCAATGTCAGCAGTGCTGTCAGCACCTTTCTGATGGGGTCCTGCTCACTTGGGCTTTAAACAGTTGCCACAAGTGTTTCTCCATTGCACTGTACTAACTGTTATTCAGCAATAAATTGAAGTCTAATATTATGTTTCATGTACAGCCTAAGCTGTAAATGACTTTGCAAGGCAATGGGGAAACGGGCCTCCACTGGAAGAATGAAAGGCTTCAGAACTTAATACTCAGTTTTCAACAGAGGCTGTCAGAAAATTTTCCAGCATTTTCCTTTTGTGGAAAAGGATAATGACCCTTCCTGAAAGAGCACATATATCCATAGCTTCTTACTTTGGAATTCTTGGCAGACATCTCCTTCATCACTTACACCTTTAACAGACAGACTTTGGACCTAATTCTACCCTGGCTTATTGGCAAAACTGACATGGAACTCCACAAAATGCACAGGAACTCTGCAGATTTCCTAATGAAAGTGGAATCTCACACTTCAGGTCTATCAAGCCTTCTGGAATTTCCCGAGTTGTGTTTCTGAAATTGTTTGGTATAATTATTCTCATGTGTGTTCTCATCATTACCTGCCTTGTTCAGCCTGGTGGGAAGCAGTGTCTTGCAGATGTTCCTGCTGTCTCCCTGTGGAACTGAAAAGAACGATGGTTTACTTGCCATCCAGAATTTTTATAACTTAGTAACTAGCTTCTTGAAATGAAGTAATTAAACAGAGAAAAATACTGATTTTTTATGAGGACAAGTTTGCACGTTTCTCCCTGAAATAGTCTGTGACTGTTGTGGCTTCTCAATCACTCACTCAAGGTCACTCCATGGCTCAATCATAAATATTACTGCTAAAGTATAAAGCATTTCAAGCATTTTCCAACATGTATTTTTCCTAAAGTGTGTTCACAGATTGTAGGAAAACAACAATCCTTGAAAGTATGAAGCAAAAAAAGATTCTTTTAGTTCTGCCATCTTTTCTGCACCTGCTTAGCTTTTAACAACCAAGTGAATCTAGGGATTTCATTCAAGTCTTTAAAACAGTATTATCATATAAAGCCTTCAGGAGCAGACTGAGATGCTGAGTTTAGAGCCCAGACTAAAATATTCAGAAGAAAAAGGCAGACAGCTGGGAAGGGCAACTCAGAACATGCATGTTATACTGCAGTTGTAACTCCTCTTTTACTGTTAATTTTAAAGGGAGCACCTAAGCTAGTTGCTTGAAACAGGTCCATTCTACTTACATTTCAGAGTTTAGAGGTGTTATATTACAAAACTTTATGTCATTTTTGTCTGTGGAATGGATTCTTGGCTCTGAAAAGATGTAGTCCAAGTATTCTCCAGTTTCTGCCTCCAAACTCTGTCCTTGAAATTACCACTACAAATTCAGGTAAGTGTTAGAAACTCCACTCTAGAAAACCAGAGAAAGGGAGATTGATCTTTTGTAACTTTTCTGTGTTGATTAAATGTTGTTCCTTACTACCTGTAAACATTTCTAAATCGAAAATAAAGCATCAGATTTAATAGGAGATGGAAGTAGCACAGAGGGACCACAACTCAGTGAGGTTTTATGTCTGCTGTTCAAAAATAATCACTTCTCTTAGCCATTTTGGGTTTTACTACCCACATCAGTTCATTCTTCCTTCTCATGCTAGCTTTTTTTTCATGTTTAGAAAATTCTGTATAAAAAACAACAAATGCCTCTCAGTAGGAATGTCCACACATGGAAAGCTGCTGATGAAACAGCATCTTACAAGCAATGATTGTGTCTGTGTCATTCTAAATGGATTTCAAACCAGAGTGCCCTGAAACAGGCCTAGACTAGACCTTGTTTTATTCCTTGTCTAACTATCCTCTGCTTGGCAGGCAAACCCTCAGAGCCTGGCGTCAGTTTCACTGTATACTTGTAAAATTCATATTTTTATAAGGCCCTGGGCCATATGCTGATCAGGCAGTCCCTGCAGTCTGGAATCACCAAAGTTATTTAATCACCTTGGGTCCAATTAAGTGCCTTCCTTGAATGGGAATCTATGTCTACAGACATGGTCTATATGTTTGAACATAGTCTGTATGTTTGAAATCTATTTATGTTTAGTCTTTTCGGGCTGTGGGTCTCCAAAGAAATTTGACACACATTACTTTTTCCTGTATATAATGTATTGTCACATTAAGCTTTTCAAAGACATTTACAAGCTAATGAAATGCAGCCACAATTCCGGAAATTATTATTTTCTATTTGTTGGGTTACAATGTTGAATAAAATGCGCCATGTAGTCTGCAGGCAGATATGAGTAAGAACATAGCCTCTGCCTGGGAGATATTACAGTCGATAAAATTCAAGACTGTCAAAGGGGTAAAACCAGAAAACGAGAGAGAAAAAATAGCTATATCCAGCTAAAAGCTGGTCTAATAATATTAGACCAATTTTAAAGTAATTTTATATAATGTCTTAAAGAGGCATCCAGGCTCTACTATAACTGAAGCTACAGCTTTCATTACAGTGAATAGCAAAATTCCCATTCATTTTAGACCTCCCTTAGGTTATTAGGGCAAAGGTTGATTAATGGATGAGTCTTTTTTCCTTTTTTTTTTCTTTTTTTTATCCTTTTCAGAACAGCACACAAGTCTGACAGTCCAATCATCTTCACCCTGCTCTAAAGCTCTGAAAAGTTTTCAAATATCAACTGGGCACTTAGGTGCTCACATAGCAGTCACGCATGTATAGTTTTGTTGTTTCCTTAAATCTAAATTCTGACTCAAGTTTGAGTATTTGCAATTTCAAATTAAGAAACTCAATGACTACTTTCTGGAAGGAAATTTTCTTTTCTTAGACATGACTAAGAATTGTAATATTAATTTTTTCTTAAGATAGCAAAGGTGCTATATGAGATGGCATCATGAAGTAAGTGAATTAGACTCCAAGGCCACCAAACTTTGCATGCCCTAGCTTACATCCCTTCCTGTCTCATGGGCATACCTAAACTCAGAGCAGCCTCTTCTGGAGTCACTAGCTGCAGCCATTGCTTCTTTACTGTTCTCAAGAGTATTGAGACCACCAATTTGTCATCCACAAAGCCATCCAACAAGTCCACAGCAAGAGACGAAGAAGAACCTAAATGGAGTGTGATCAAACCCATCTTGCTACTTGTGCTTCTCAAGATGGAAGGTGAGAAGGTCTTTAGTGTCAAAAATTGAGACAGAGGGAGGAGGTGGTGTTATTGAGGAATGCATCTTAAGAGAAATGTCCTCATCATAAATCTCCCATCCCCATATATTGCTTTGCCTGAGCTCCTTCACTTTCCTCTCTACTACTTTGGAGATTTTCCTTCTGCTCCAGAACAGAAACAGTCATTCAAGACAGTTTATCTGTCTTTGGTTCTAAAGAGTGCTTCCGACCATTTAGCATAAGTGATCTTAGCTCCTGAATTCTCAAAGCAACCTTCCACTGCCATCTTTCTCCTATTAAATCTTCAATTTTAAAATGTACTTATTTCATCAACTTTCTGCCTTATACCAATAGTAGATTATCATATTTTCCATTAAATTGTACATTTGTCAGGTCTGGATTAAAAGATGTTTTTTCTGTTTACTACAGGGAAGAAGTGGTTAAAACATTGATGTTCATCCCTGCATGTCAGTATTCCATGTGTGTATTCCAAAAGCATAACTTTCCCTGTTCTATTTATTTCTACATAGCAGTCAAAAAGTTTTCTCCCACAGTCTGCTCCAAACCTACTCCAGACATCACCTCTGTAAGGCGGAGACAAAGACCCATTATTATCTTCCCAAGGCAAGGAAAGTGCTTTAGTGGTGCAGGAATAGACAGAGCTGAGTCTGTGCAAAGGATTTCAGATTTTTCAAGCTGGGCTCAGAAATGCTGTTAATGAACATTGCTGTCAATGTAATTCATGGGCTTAGTTTCTGTATGACCGAAAGAACTAGAAAGGTTGGAGTAATGTTTTGAATTCCAATGTCAATTGTAATTTATCTTATTTAAAATAGGAAAGCCTCCTTCCTGGGTGATCTGAAGAAAATTCTTCATTGGAAATCAGACATGATAATAAATCACTTCTTGGTTTTCTCACATGAATAATTTGTGTCTTGTTATGCAAAGCCTGGAAGCTAATTTGAAGTTGAGAGCAGAAATACACTAATAATCAATGTCTCTCATTTCCAGATTTGCTTTTCAGAGAGGCAAAAGCACTGTGTAAGAAATCAAATACAATACTGGAAGGTGAAGGAACAGGTATCTGACATTTTAAAGCTTAGCAATTGTAATGCTGCAACACAACAAGCAATGTAGCAAATAATGTGATCGGGGCAATGTCACCTTGAGCTTCAGTCCCTCCCTCTGAATTTATATGTATCTTAAGGAAAAAAGGAATCATAGTATATCTTACCTTTACACTGGAAAGGAACTGACTGCATAACAGACAAGGTCAGGCCACTTTAAACACTGAGTTATAGAAGGGAGAAAATTAACTTCTTTTTTTGTGGACAGGTAATTTTTCAGTCTGATCAGTTCCCTGGTCATTTCCATTGCACAACAGTCAAATACATGTGCCAACACAAGATCAAGCATGGAAGGGGACCACAAATAAGCAGATGGTGTGAGAGCGGCTCAGGATTGCTTCCGATGGCTGCTGTGACTCCTGTCAGCTGGGAACATACATCAAACTGCCTATGAACTGTTGCCTGCTCTCACTTTGGACAAGCTGTGAGAAAGAGTATGACCTTTAGTTGTAAACACAGAAATCTGCCAAGTGATTTTTGCTCCTGGAATATCACATTGTATGGACCAGATTCAGGTGGCCTATTCTACCCAAAGCTTTCCACCAGATGTTTCCCATCGGTTGCTGTGATTCCGCCCAACTCAGCACCTTGCTTAGCCCATGAGAAGGGCTAAAGTGCAGAGTGTCAAAGGTATTACATTCCATTTTCTGACAGGCTCACGAATACCAGTGAAATAATCATTGCTTGGGTATGTCTCTATTTCCACTGTCAGCCCTATAGCCCACTAAGTTTTCAACGACAGTTTCAGAGACTCTTCTTTATTGCTTGCAGAGAGAAAAGTATATTTTGTGGTTGGGAAGAAAAGTTTTCAGTACAATATTAAGATTTTTTAACTCTATTTAATATCCAGCAGATAATCAGGATGCCATATTTAATATCCAGCAGATAATCAGGATGGCACATGGGGGATGGTGGTGATATAGTGAATGGCTCAGTGTTCCAGTTTCTCTGTTTTATACAGTGTGAAGTCTTTGTGGATTGTATTACTTCATGCTGAAAATTAAAAGTTGAAGAGATGGTACACAATTTGTTAACTATGTGCAGGAGGTAATAGCAATTTCTGGAGTTTGTTTTGTGGTTCATTTTCTGTGGGTTGGTTTTTTATTTTCTTTTACCACCGAATAGTAAAGAGTTTAAAAATAATCTGACTCTGAAAAGTGTTTGGCAAAAATACTATTAATAATGTAGAAAGAAAAAGTCCACCTTATCTTTTTGAATCATTAGAAACCTGGGGTCTGATTCAGTCATTTTTCTTTCCCAGGGTTGCTGATTTCAGCTCACTATTAAAAAAATATATACCTTGCTTCTACTGAATAATCTAATTCTGTTCATACAAACCTGAGCTCAGTTCATTAAAAGATTTTATCTAACATATTTCCTTACACATGTACAAAGCCTGTTTAATTTTTATAATAAATTTAATTATGAGTGATAACATTGCATACACAAAGACTTAAAATAGAAAGGTAAATAGTCTTGTAGTGCAAACACTCCAGTTCTGTCTAGGTAATCTTGGTTCTAATTTAGATTATGTAACAATTTTGTTATTTGTGATTTAGCAGATCCTCTTCTCTTGCTGGTTGAAATTTATCTTACTTGAGTTTATTAAATACTAAAATTAGATGCTATGAAAATTCACAACTGACACTTGCTGACTGAGGAGAAAGGTTGGGATGCCAAGTACAGATTTATCTTTGTCCACGTGTAGCAGGTGTCACAGACAAATATAAGCACCCTGATTGTGGTCTATGTAGGGTTCTTGTACCCTTCATATATTTAGGTAAACATGGTTTGACTGATCACTCACATCCATACTACCAGTTACTAATACTGGTAAAACTTTGCAAAGCAACCATATTTCTGCAGTATTCTTGCTGCTTGTCTATAGATCCTGGAGTCCTTCTCTATATAATTACTTCTTTATAATGCCAGATGATGCCAGGTGGTTTTCAAAGACTTGCTAGAGAAACAGCGATATTGAGGCCAGCAGGACCAGGACAGTGATCATTCCCCCCTGTTTGGTACTCATGAGGCCACACCTCGACTCCTGTGTTCAGTTCTGGACCACTCACTACCACAAAGACATTGAGAGGCTGGAGCATTTCCAGAGAATGGCAACAGAGCTGGGGAAGGGTCTGGAGCACAAAGCTGATGAGGAACAGCTGAGGGAGCTGGGAGTGTTTAATCTGGAGAAAAAGAGGCTTGGAGAGTCCTTATCACTCTCTACAACAGTCTAAAAGGAGGATGTAGCCAGGTGGGGATCAATCTCTTCCCTCAAGTAACAAGCAATTGGACACAAGGAAAACACCTCAGGTTGTGCCAGAGGAGGTTTAAATTGGATATTAGGAAAAATGTTTTCACGAAAGTTTTCTCAAGACTTGGAGCAGGCTGCCCAGGGTAGTGGTTGAGTCACCATCCCTGAAGCTATTTCTAAGGTATGACACTTGGGGATATGGTTAAAAGTGAACTTGGCAGTGCTGGGTTAATGATTGGACTCAAGGGTCTTAGGGGTGTTTTCCAACCTAAATGATTCTATGACTCTAGAGGGACTAGGATGCTGGTGTTATCTTGGTTTTCCAGGGATGTCCTTTATCCTTCATGGGCTGCTCTAAGCTTCCAAGAAAGAAGATCTTTATTTACAGAGTTGGTCTGTCCTTTAGGTTTTTTTACTTAACCATGAACCATATCAAATTTCACTACCTCCTTACAGTACCATGGATAATGTGGGCTAATGGATATTAACAAAGTTAATACACTGTCATCTTATAAAGACATTGAAATAAGAGAGAAGAGATTCTTCATAACAAAGGCTGGCACAAATTGCAAAGTCAGTGGAGCAGACAGACTTTCAATAGGTGCTCACATCTCATATTTTCTGAAGTGACCTAAGAAGTGACCATTTTCTTTCTGTTGACAGCAGAGGCTGAATGTGAGTGTGTGCCTAATGACAGCATCTTCAAGCTGACTGTATACCCTTGAATAGTTCCTATTGCAGAGAACCTGAGCTGGCTCTTAATGAGATAATGGACCACAGAGGTGGTTTTGCATGGGCAGCTGTTGTGAATCTCTGTCCAGTGAAGTCCTCCTCTAGCCACCTTTGTGTGTTTTAGGAAATATTATGTGCTGTGCTCTATACATGAAATACATACATCTTCCATATGCCTTTATTGCCACACACATTTTTTCTCTCAGGGAAAAAAGTAAGGTGTGGCCAAGAGTATTTATTATCATCTAAGAAGGCATAAATCATAATCTTCATTCATATTTATCACTACCATATTTCAGTAATGCAGGTTGTTATGGAATTCTATTCATGATTATCATACGAGAATAAATCAGACCGTGGGATTTATCTGACATAATATTAAACATATGCAGTGTTAGCAGACATGTTGTTGTAAATTAATAATTCTGAGCTACTTTCTCTAATACAAGGAAAATTAAAATAGGCCTCTCTGTAGTGAGCCATGTGAACTGGTTTAGATGGTTTCCTTTGCACTATTTATATTCTGTTCAGAAAGTTCATCTTCTCCACTGAATTGTGAGTGACTAGCTCAGTTGTAGACATTTTCATTATGGATGTCTACATTTAGTGAGACTCATGCCTTCCAAAATGAGTGAAATGCTGAGATCCATGGTTCTTTCTTACTTGATTTTGACAGGTCAGCTCCAATACACATATGCCACACAATATTCCATACTCCATACACTGTGCTTGTCAGGTCTAATATATCAACCTATAGTCTTCTGCATCACTATCTTTACTCAACATGGTCTGTCTGCTGGTAGGAAAAGGTGATCCTGTCTTTTCTGGCTGATTTCTCTCATGAGATTATCTGTCAAAAAGCAGTTATGCTTGAAAGCTTAGCAGTTTGGAACATTTCTACCTCCTGAATCATTACCTAAATGTTTTTGAAACAAGTACGACTTCACTGCCTCTCACCTGTTATTAAGCTTTTGGCACTTTCTCATGCCTGATGTTTCAAATGAAGTTTGGAAAGCTCTGTAATGTGTTTAAACATCAGGGTAATGTAGCAGTTGGTGAACACTTTCCTACCTGAACTACACAGATAAATGGCTTGTGATTCCAAGATGAGATTGATCAATCTTCGCAGCTTGATTTTGGAAGGATCTGTGCTGTGAGCATGCTGGACTAGCTGGAACATTTACATAATATTACCCAGTGCTTGGAAGAGATATCCAATTGAACCCTGCACACAGGACAGCATTAATTCATCACAGCACATAAGTTAATTACCCTGGTCTGCTGGCAATGCTAATTAACCAGGGCACAGAGACACACTTACTTGGTTATTTCTCTTCTGTTTCCAGAGCTAGCTTGCCTGGCATAGCTCATAAATTTATACACTTTTATCCTTAGCCTAAAGGAGATGTGCCCTGGAGTGTCCTGGATCATAATGAGTGTCAGTTCCTGGGTAACCTCCTTAATTTCAGTGTGTTATAAATCCATTCAAACTATCCAAATGTACCTGTGCTTGCTCATAACAGAAAAACATATTGTTCTTCCTGTTACCAAAAACCTGTTGGGCAATGGGGAGAATTACCTTTTCCTTGGAGAATCTCATCTGAGTGTAGATAGACATATACAACAGTTAGCCATTTTAGCCCAAATCATTTATGATTTTTTAGTAACAAGGTCTTTAAACAAAACTTGACACAATTTGAATTTTACAGAATTAAGCGCGTTAGCAGTGTGATAAGTTAATTCTTTTATTTGCATTATTAAACATCAAATATATAGCTGGGGACTAAGACACTGTTGTGCAAGGAGCTGCCTGACTATAATAGAGTGAGACAGTTTTTGTCTTAAGGGAGCCTGTACTTGAATAGCCAAGAAAGATAAAAGAGAAACAGAGACTGAGGGTGAAATAACTCACCTAAGCTCATACAGCAGATCAAGGACAGAGCTATATTTTACTTCTCCTTCCAAATGTTCCCTGTCTTTCTTTATGTACTTTTTTTGCAAGACACTAAATTAATTCGTTGATTTTTAAACTCCATGTGAATTCTGGGCTCATGAGTTGCATGATAAACTCGGAGACTAAAATCTCCTCAACAGCTGCACGAAGAAGTAAATTCAAACTTGCTTGTCAAACGCAAGCCTGCTTCTGGGAGCTCCAAGCTCTCAGGGGCTGTATGTGGATTGTCTCCACATCACCCTGACCTGCTGATTAAGAAAACACATGTGCTTGAGTCTGTTCAGACATTGAGACACATAGAAAGCTTGTCATATGGAAAGCTCTAGAAAAGCACGGAAGAGGAACAGATCCAAACCCCACATTTACTTCATATTTCAGCAGCACTTCAACTTACTCCTTTCTAGAGCATGGAAAGTGACTGGCTTCTCGATGGCTGGCTCAGGATGAACACTGGAAATGTTCCTGGACCTTCTACCCACTGGCTCCAGACAAAGGGCAACAAAGCTGAGACCGTTTTGTGTACAGTATTTTAGGAACAGGGAAAGGCAGCATATTCCCTGTTGGTCCGAGTTTTATTCTCTTTGAGAGTGATTGATTTAGTGAGAAATGTGTGTTTATAAAGGTGAAGATATGACTCATGGCAAGGAAAACTCCAAACATCTGACCTTGTCATATAATCTTTCCTATTCCTAAATTTCATATGGCTGAAGACCAAGGGGAATCATTAAAATAGCAGCAAGAGGGCAACTGGTGTCACAATTACAGAATTAAACACAAAACAGAAGTGATTTTTAAAAGTCAGGATGATGCCCAACCGCTAAAATGCCCAATTCATGCAGTGGAATAAGTGCTGTCACTTTAGGGAACAACTATTTTGCTGTTGGACTGTGCCTGTCACAAGCCATCAAATATCATCTACTTACATCGAAACAGAGGTCAGCCACATAGTCTCAGATCACTATCCCATGTCCCTCCACAGAAAGAGAGAGAAATTGCAGGGGTATCAATGCTCACAGCCCAAAATAGTTTGAAATCTACCTCTTCATCTGTCTTTTTAGTTTACTATAAAATTGATCAGATAAACAGATTTAGCATTTCTATTAAACTTATGTAGCATAAAGAAAGGGGAACATGGAAATACTGAAGGTATATGTAGATATTATAGATTCACATATATTTATATGTAGAGATTTATATATCAGAATTCAAGTAAATTTCATCTCCTGTTTTCATCCTCAGATTAAAGTGGAGTCTATTTTCAAAAGTTTATTTTTAAAGTATACTTCGGGATTCTAACAGAAAAAGAAATGTTGAGGCACCTCCTTAATTTGGGAGCCTTTAAAAAGTAAGCCAAACCAGCTTGTTAGTAGTTCTTACGTGGTCTAAATTAGACAAGATTTAATGCTGGGAAAATAATCTGTCTCCTGACAATGCATGATGTCTTCTCTTCCATGCTCTTGACTTCCCATTAACTGAGCCTTCTGTAACCTGGATGTCACCCACTAGCCCATTAATTGTCTTTCTCCCCTGCCTGACACACTTAGCACATTTCACACGAATAAGGGTTCAAGAGTTCATTGACACTCCAGTTCATGGGGCCTGAAGTATTAATAGCAACAGAACCTTACAGTACAAGTTTATTCATGGATTTAACAGGAATGTATATTACTCCACAGTAACTTCATGTGCATGCCATGCTAACTGCCAGAAGTTACTTTTTTTCTACTGAAAATTTAAAGGTTCTAGTTTTCACTCAATTTTGTTTGTCTAGAGCTCATATACACACTCCTTTACTCTGAGGGAAACTGGCTACAGGCTTGACGCATGAGCTCTGATTGTCACTGCAGTTTTAACAGTATGCTGCAATCTTTATCAGTATTCTGAGGGCTTTGTATGTTTTTCTGCCCTCTCTGTGACCAAACCCAGAACTAAGTAGAATATTCACAGATGTAGATCTGCATTAATTCATTCCTGTACAAAATGTAGCTGGATTAAGGCATCTGCCTTCTGACTGACATACAATTTCATTCAAAAGACATCAGTAGATCCTTCCCAAGTATAGAGAAATAGACTGGATAAAGTGTTTCAAAGTCTTCATCATCTTCACTAATAGGATATTATGTCTTAAATTGTATAACTTCAGTTTTCAGGTGCTGAACCTTATTTTTNTGTGTGTGTAAGTACCTCCTTTCCATCATCAGAATTCAGCATAGAATAGAGCTCAATAGGGTACAGAATCTACCTTCATGTTGTAATGTTGCTTTCTAATCTGTGGATCCTTTTGAGTACAAGTATATCTGCACTCCTTTTGACATGGACAATACAAATTGGCAAGATACAGTGATATAGTATCACTACCATGTGAATAGAAACCAGAGTTGAAGGGATTCCCTGTTCATACATCTAGAATGGTTTTAATCCTTCAGATGACAGAAATCTACAGAGAGGTCACACTGAGGTAAGTACAACTCCAAGGTCTTTAATTTATTTCTTTACAGAAGTCTCCAGTTCTGCAAGTATAAGGTGATTTTTCTATTCCTGTATTAATCCAGCTGTCTGCATTACTTCTGTGTCACCAAACTGCTGTCAACTGCAAGTTTAACCAATGGATATTTTCTCTTCCTTTATGGATCATTTATCCTCACAACATCCTTCTGGAAGAGACGTGTACCCTTCCCACCCCTGGAAGCTCTTTGAGTAAATAGTAGAAATAGTAAGGCTCACAAGAAAAGAATAAACTTCCAGGGTTTATGGACCTCTGGTGAAATGACTCTATGTTTTGCTTTGGATTAGGCATGGAATTAGGTCTCCTGGATTCTGCTGCCTAGGCAAGATGGACAAGATCAAAGATGATTTGGAAGTAACCTGGATTTGAAATGGCTTACTCCTGTCAGGGCTGATGTGTCTCTCATTATCTGTCATTGAGGTTTATGGAAAATGTTCTAGCAGAAAGGTAAACACTTGGAGAGTTTAAGCAGCTGAGTGGAGTTTCAAGTTCTGAAGTCAATCTGGAAAAAGGTTATTAAAACATATTGGATTTTTATAGTTCTGCCTTATGTATCTTGATCTTATGATGGAGCTAGGAATAAAATATACGACAGCTAAATCAGTGTGGGGTAGAGTGGCTCCACTGAGAGTACATCCACATTTATAAAAAAGAGAACCAGGGATATCAGCACAGTACCCCTGGCTCGTTTCCTCTGCTTGGTTGCTAGCAGAGGGTTTTTTAAAATTTTTAACTAGCTCTGCCAAGGCTGTGACCAAAAACTGTTCTGAAGAAATTCCCTAGAGAGACCTAATACACATCAGTAAGAGAGCAACAACTTTAAATTGCCTCTTTCTGCCATGTATAGTCTCACGTATTATCCCAGGAAACCTTTCTGCCTCGGATACCTCAACAGATACATGCAACAGATGCCACCCAGAGCTGTGCTATGTAACCTCTGCTCTGATGGGCTGAAACACTGACCTCATGTTATTTCAGAAAGTTTAAAACAAAAAAAGAAAGAAAAACTGTTTCTCTCTTTGGGTTACCACCTAGGGTACAGAAGAGCTAAGAGACTCAGTAAATAGTATGAATGCAGCTAGACCACGCAACTTAACCTCAGTGCCAGTGAAAAGGTCCTTGCTTCTATTTTGTTTATTGTTGCAGGTATAGCCATCTGTTTCTACCCAAAACTACATCATCCACCGAGAAAAAAACCTAAACCTATTCTTATCTACTTGGTCTGTTCCCCTGACTCTTTAAGTGCTGACACCTCTCAGCAAGAGAGAATTCTCCTGCAGGGAATCTCAGCTTCGTTTTTTAAACATTTGCTAAATAGGGAGATAAGTTATCCCCAAGTTTTCAAGTGCTGTTAACCACTTTTTTCAGGGACAGAGATCTTTTCCTGACTTTTTGTGTTTTTAACTGTAGAGGCAAGGCCAAGAAACCTCGAAGTGATCTAGGAATAAAATATACTCCTCTTACCCATATCAGTGTCTATGTCCCTTCACAGACCCTATCAGGATCTTCAGGTGCTCTAATTATACTAATTGTCTCCAGGCCTGCAGCACAACCCTCCCTCTCTTCTGGACCCTGGAGGTAATGGGAATCTGCAGCTTGTGGCTTGCCAAGGAAAAGGCAGGAGTGAATTGAAGAGAAGCACACTGATACTGCCTGTAGCTAAACAGCAAAGGGCTGCTTAATTAATAATTTATCTATATCTCTCTGTTTGCACTGCATTGCCTCTCTTTACAGCAGAATGAGGACTTAGAGAAAACAATAACATAATGGAATTAAGTGGATGTTTTCTTGAAAGGAATAAAACATGACTATGCTTCTTGCCAAGTTGTAGAGAACATTTTCACGGGAAAAGTAACCAGTCTGGAACATTAGAAACTTGAAAATATAGGTGCAGATTCATTCAGCTCCTTGGCTCCCCACACTTCAGCTGAACTCCAGGACTACTTAGTCACATTCTCAGCTTGTGTCTGCCTTTCCACTGGGAAGGCTGTCTTGCACTTCGTGGAGGCAGAGGAAGAGATGTGTGTTCTGTCACCTTGTCTGTCAAGTGACAGATGTGCCAATAACATAATGGGATGTGCAAGCAATCCTCTCATGAGCAACACCAACATTAGCTGGTGTCAGTTGATCAGTGCATGTCCCTCAAGGCATATAAAACAGGGGATGAACCAGGACCATCGGTGAAAAAGGTGTCAGGAAGTGTACTACAAGGCAGCAAAAGAGCCCCTACCTCCCTGCCCTGCCCAAGGAACTTGTGGGGGCAAGGCACCAGGGACCCCACCACAGCATAGCTGTGTTGCTCAGAGCCCTGGTCACCAATCCCAGCCTCAGCTGTGGATCATTCTGTGTGCAAGAATTCAAGTTAACTGGTCTCCTGGTTTCAATCCCCAATTTTCTTGCTCAGCAGAGCTCTAAAAGATCAGAGTTGCCCTAGACATCAATCTTGTCTCCTCTGCAGTGGAAATCCTGCTCACTTGCTAAACCTCTATTCCTATTCTCCTGCTTTTACCTTCTCCTCACAGACAGGAGTGTCAAATGAGAGAACAACCCTAAGGCACACAGTGTAAAGTATCTGATTTTAATTTTTTTAGCTTTTACACTGTCCTCCATTCAACTGCCTGCATAAACAAGTTTTAAAGAAATCTTACAATTTCTTTCTTCCCTTCCCTACATACTTTTAAACTTAGATGTCAAACAAGTCACATATTTTCTTCCCAACAGCAAACTCAGTACTGCCAAAAATATTCGCAACACTTATGTAACCACTGCATGGTTATCCACGTGAAGGACTACTGCAGGTCTGTGTACATGCTATGCTGGAGAGGTCAGCCTCCACAAACCCATTCATCCTGATGATGGCATTGCTCTGACATGTGTTAAGAGCTCCTCATTTGAAAATCCTAGCTGATGCATTTTCATTTCCTTTCAGCTTTCCATTTCTCTCATGAAAAGCAAGAAGGGACAAGTTTTGGGATTTTCTTTTTTTTTAAATCCACTTCTGCTGCTTTCTTCTAAGGCATCTATCAGGCTACAAGCATCTCTGTTTTATTCTTAGGAAAAAGAAGAGTTAGCTAAACTGATAAATTAATCCTTTATTCCTTTCCCTGCCACCTGTACTCTATCTCCTCTTTCAGATCAAAATTTGCTCTGATTTATGCAATTGTTACTGAAAGAGCCGAAGAAACATGATGATAGTGTGATGTTAACATCAGTACCTAAACTAGGCAATGAAGTTTGCTTCACTGATATTAAGGTGATATCAAGAAGGATCACATATTAAGAAAAGGCATTTGTTTTTCCAAAGTTTGATTTTTCAATCCATTGTTTTGTTGTTGTGGTAAACTATAGGTTATGTAAAGCACACTTTTTTTTCCTAATGGATATTTCTTCTATGAAAAGAGAATTACAAAGGCAATTCTACCAAGAAAGAGAAGAGAGTAACAGCTGATACATTTCTAGAATTTTTCTTTCCTTCCTGCAGAATATACTGAAAATTAATGTATTGTGTTATAGTATTGTGAGAAGACAGCTCCAGGACTGAAGAGGAGTGCCAGGGAGGAAGTAAAGTTAGGTGTCTCTCAATCCAATTCCAATATCTCAGCTGTTGTACAACTGCAATTTCTGTTGTGTTATAAGGCAAGTTACAGCCATGTCTTTTTGAGGAGCTTGGTCTTCTCAGCATGACTTGGTCTGAAATTCATGTGCAGACTGGGTTACTCAAGCAAGAATTGCTTAAGGTGTGGTTTATCTTCCCTGGTTAGAGACATTTTCAGTGAAGGCATTTGATTCTGAACTCACCCCCTGAACTCCTTTTAAAATCAGCTTGAGAAACAGGCACCTTCAAAACATGATTCACTTGTACCATTTAAAGTAATTTCTTTTCATACAGTTCTCTGAGCTGATTCAGCTCACTAATGTGGAAGAAAATGACCCTGCCACTCTTTCTCTGTTACTTCCTAGCCAGGTTAGAGAGTTAAATTACCTCAAAAAGGGGTGCCAGTAAGAGAGATGAACAGAGAAACAGGTAGATGTTCTTCTGTCTGCAACCCTTGACACCCAGACACTGTTTGTCTTCCAATTTAGATGGGGATTAGAGTCAAATGCTTATGAAACAACATATCCAACTGTTTCACTGATGGGGACAGAAGCAATGTAGTTTCTAAGTCAAATGAATGTGGAGAGTGCACTGAACTTTGCAAATTTAGCAGCTGAGATGATGGTATAAATGAGAAAGGGGAATAGTATTAAGTTGATTTAATGACAATATATATAAAATGTGGTTTGAAATAATAAAGACGTTTGTGAAAATGCAGTGATACATTTGGTTTTTTAATGTTTGAAAAGAGGTAAGACATATATTGTAGATTCAAAACCAGTCAGTCAAACTCTCAAAACAGGTGAATTTTCTTTAACATAAACTGAAGAATTGACTTACAAAGGTAAATAACAAAGCATGTGTTAACTGAATTAATATGAATTTCTGTTGTGGTTTAACTCCAGCCAGCAACAAAGCACTAAACAGCCTGCTCAGCCCCCTGCCCTCAGTAGGTTATGGGAGAGAATTGAATGGGAGCAAGTAAGAAAAATCGTGGGTTGAGATAAGAACAATATAATAATTAAAATAAAATAATAAGTAATTAAAAGGAAAATATCAGAGAGAGAGAGAGAGAAATAAAACATAAGAAAAACAGGAGATGCAACAGATAGAGTTGCTCTGACTGATGCCCAGCCACCCAGACTCTTCAGCACTGAGGCCATCAAATTTCCCCCTATTTTACATGCTGAGCATAATGACATATGGTATGGACCACCTCTTATGTCACTCGGGGTCACCTGTCCTGACTGTGTCCCCTCCCAGCCTCTCGTGTCCCTCAAGCTCCTCCCTGGCAGGACAACATAAGAAAATGAAATGTCCTTGGCTCCAGGTAAGCACTACTGGGCAACAACTAAAACATCAGTGTGTAATCAGCATTGGTCTTGTCCTAGATCCAAAACACACGGCACTGTACCAGCTAATAAACAGAAAGAAAATCAACTCTACCCCAGTCAAAACTGGGACAACTTAAAAATCAGTTTATAATACACTGATTCAGAACAAACAGATTACTTTTTCAACCAAATATATAATATGGAGATGTAAAAATTTTACTTTGATTTTAAATAGAAATGTAGCTTTAGGACATAGCCAGAGATATATCTACAGAGTATTTTGCTAATGGCATGTCCAGTCTCATCTATCTCAGTTGTATCCAAACTCCAAAAATTAAGCCACGATTCATGCACTTCTGAAAGGCAGACTGTACTAGCTCCAGCTCTGAAACACAGCCACACATTCCTTACAGGCCTCTAGCTTAGTGCTGGCAAGTGCTGCAGTTCAGTAATTTTAAGCACCTGAGAAAAAAAAAAATAATACTGGAAAATTAACACAGGGATTTATTTATAAAACTGACTTCAGGATTTTTTTTCAAGGCTATAAATATATCTGAGTAACTAAACAAGCCCAGAAGAAAATCAGTCTTTAAAGTATATTTATTCACCTCTCTCACAGGGGTATTAGAAGAACTGATTTGACCTAGACATGTAATATACATCAGGGTTTCTAGACAAAAGACTGTATAAATTCAGAGTTCTATTACAATGAACTAGCTGAGTATGCTGAGAGTGCTGTTGTAATTTTAATAAAATTAATTTAATTTGAATTGGTAAGCAGCTGCTGAGAGACAGCAGTTCCCACTCCCACCTGTGAAGAAACCAGATCTTAACAGAATCTTGCAAGATATATAAATGTGATAATGACTGCATAAAGTAAGTCTACAAATGAGTTGCAAACCAAGCAGCAGAATACTCGAATTACCTCTCTTCCCAGGCTTGATTTAAGCTAATTCTGAAAGAAGCTTCTCATAAAGAAAGTGCAAACCTTTTTAGATAGTAACACTAAAGTAAGTTAAATACTTATTGTATGCATTAGTCAGGCTTGCATTCAGTCCACTCTCCATTAAAGGTATACTTACATGAATGCTCTTTGTCTGGATCTCAAAGCCAAGGCATAGTTGTGAAAGGATGGATAGTTTGGATAGTGTGATTTATTGTACTCTGAAAGAAATTGTATTCAACATAATCATGAGGCAAATCTAGACTGTAAAGGGAGGATGCTCTAAGAGATCAGAAAGAAAGGAAGCATTGCCAGTCAATGTAGCAGAAAAAAGTAAAAAAGATGAGATGACAGACTAGACAGAGAAAGAAGTTTGCAAAAATTACGTGGAAAATAGACAGAAGTATTTTTGTGAAACATTAAATTATACAGATGTAGGAAACAGGAAGAATTCTTTTTCCTTCCTATGCTATTTTCAGATTGGAATGCCAGCTTTTCAGGAGTTACTCTACAAGAGGTAGAAAATGTTTTTCAAGGCCTTAAATGAGGAGAATAAGCTTTGACTGGTGGTAATGGAGATGGCACAGGAATCAGAAACTTCTTTAAAAGGCAGGCCTTTAGGGAGGTCCTGTGTCCAAATCACAACTGCCAAGAGGCTACTTGAACCAAGAGAGTTCTCTGAAAGGATTAAATATCTCTCCTGTTTGGCAATGAAGCAACTCAGGGCAAAGAAAGACAGAGAAAGTAAAAAGAGAAAGCCACTTGTCCTAGAAATGGCCCCAGCTTCCCACCTCCTAAACCTGTGAAGTAACCCCAGAGCTTCTGAGACTTGTTTCCTTCTTCTGCTGGGCTCCCATCCTGTGGAAACTGTGCTTTCTTTGACTTCAGCACAATTTCAGCAGAAGAGGTGGAATCTCAGATAACTGGGAAACAGCTTTGTGCTTGGTAATTGTGGTTTTCCCTAATAGACAAAAGATGTTGGAATGCTCCACCTCAGCTGGACAAGAGCCAATAGGTTCATTATCCCATCAGCCGACTACATGGATTGCTGATTTAGTGTAGAAGTCTGTGGAAGCTGCACTGGAAATACAGCCACTGTTATGAAACAAAACCAATGACATCTTTCAGTCTTGAAAAGCTGAGAGTATGTAATCTGAGTGCAGTAGTCTGTGGTCTGGAAGTAAATTGTAGCTAAGCTCCATAAGAATTTATCTAGCTCTAGAAAACTGCAAAGAGCAGAGTCATTGTAGATGTACAGTTGGACATCAACCTATAGTCTGTGAAGGTTGGTCTAGGCTTAGGAAGATTTAGGAGCTGTTCTGTGACTCAGTACTGAGACACTCTCCATTGTTCTCCAGAAACAATTCTCCTTTCCTCATCAGTTCCTAGAGTGTAACTTCAGCTGTTCCTCACACAGCTCTTCTAAATGTTAGGATTCCCATTCAGAAGGATTTGTCTCTCCTTCTAATGAAAGACAGGAGTTTCTGCTCAAAGATTAGGACACCTAAAGGTTAAGTGAAATATCTGTCACTTTTTCTCATAAAGGCATTGTGAAAAGAGATTTAGTAATGACTGTGAGATGCTTAAATAATTTGGAAGTGGGAACCCTCTTCATACTCTAATAGGTGTGTTTTAAGGCACAAACTCCATTCCAATCCCTTTAGGACTCACACCTCCTTCAGACCTCTTCCCAGTCCCGTGTGAGCCAGAAAGCAGGCTGTGCTGCTGAATAGCCCTGGCATTGTCTCCCCTTGTCAGCTGATGCCATGGCTCCTACCAAACCACACCAACTCCCTTTGGAGGCTTTGGATCAGAGCCATGTGAGTTGGAGGACAAAGCCACTGCCCTAATGCTCTTGTCTTAATTGAACGAACCTCCATAAACTCTCTACCAGAGAAACACCTGGACCCACTACTTGTTCTCCTCTTGTTTCTACATGTTGCTGCTGAGGCATTTGTTTTAATCTCCTGTGGCTCCCTGTATTTGCACAGTAACTGGTGCCATTATTGCTGGGCTGTGTAATTGCACAGTGGATCCCTCAGTAGCACTAAATGTATAATTATGAAGTTCTCCAAAGTAGAAGGACAAAACAACTGTTCAGTGTTTGCAGCCAACGGAGTTTTACTGTATGTGGTTTTCATACTGCTTAGTTTGCTGCCTACTTAACTTTCCATAAAGTGTAATTATTTTCTGGGTAGGGTTGGAAGACACATGGAGTATAATATATTAACTGCACTTCTTATTCATAAGGTAACAAAGACTCTGCATCAAGTTAATGCCAACAGTTTCCCTTGGAAATAGCACAAATAATTTGTCACTGCTCATTACTCTCACACTACTATACCACTGCTGGCTTTAGGAGAGACAGTTTCTAAAATTATCCAGAGGAGCTGATTGCTGGTTTTGGTATTGTAATGTTTAAATGGACCAAAACAATTCAAGATCTATGCATTTAACCCAAGCAAATAGAAGTGTTTTGCTTTTGCATTTGTCTTTCTGGCATGTATGGATTGTTTTCTTTCTTTCTGAAGGATAAAGAGCACCCAGTGGAAAACAGAGAGCAGAGTGCCAGCACAAGGCCTCTGTTTAAGTGGGGTTCAGACATTTGTCTTTTGAACAGAAAGCAGTCTGACCTGAGCCTTTTACCAAAGAAAGGAATATTGGCTCTCTGAAAGCAGAGGCAGAAACAGGGGTGTGGCAAAATTGCATGAGAGACTTTCACAAACCATCTGAGGTTTCTTCCTGAAGGGACAAGCTAGACCAAAATAGATAAAAAAAGTCCCCAAGGTCACACACAACAGCCTTGAAGTGAAAGAAGGAATGGAAGTGAGATTTCCTAAATGCTGTGGCAGTGCCAGGTCCACATGTACACACTGTTTAAACTGTGTAGCTCACCCAAAACTCATTAGGACCTCTTGTCAAAAGATGTGTGTGTTCCAGTGAGTCTGGATTGATTCAACAGTCACTGAAAATGTTGATGATTCCTTTGGAACCACAACCATCTACTTTCCATGTCCAGTGTTTGCACTCAGCAGGGCTGGAAGGGAGAATTGGTGCAGCCACAGCTTTCACATTCACAGGACTGAAGAAGCTGGATTCACATGTCAGTCGTGGTTTATCTGGATTGTAGGAATGTTCCTTACAGCTGAAATAGTATTATATCTAAATTCATAACTTTTCCCTTCCAATAAACATCCCTGTCTGTGATGACTGGAGATTCACTCCCCTCCTCTTTCACCTTAGTGCATAACAGGCTTCAGATACTGTGATATCCTGGGAGCAGAGCAGAGGCCATTTGTCGTGGGGAGACTTATTTCCTGCAATCTTGGAAGGCTCTGTTAAAGAAAGACATAACAATTCTCCCTCTCACATTCCCAAGTGTGAAGGGCTGTCTGGAGCCAGGGCTCCTGCAGCTCTGTAGCAGATGCCATAGGTGGGGTCCCCCTTTCCCTCTCCCTAAACTTGGAGCTACAGACTTCACTGAGAAGAGGAGCAAGAGTGCTTTCTTTCTTTCTTATCTGAACAGAGATGGGAATTATTTTCCCAGTGAGCTCACTATATTTATTCTCTCACAGAGAAAAAAGAGTAATACAAGACTGGATCAGTCTTCAGTCTTGTTCCCATCCCTTTGGTCTTTTGACATGAAATAGTGGACTGCTGAAATCCACCTCTACTACAGTAGTGTAAGGCCAGCAAACCTAGGGGAAGCTGGAGGAAATGGCAACCGAGTTTGAAGTGACATTTTCTAGTACAAAGAGAAATGCTTTGGTGGACTATTGTGAGCTAGCTGTTACTGCTCCACTCCAGGTTTCTCCAGCTGCAGTGCCTGCTTTTGCTCTATTAAAGCACTTCACAACAATTCTGGAAGAAAAGGCTGTTATATAAAGAGATCCAATTTGAAAATTATTATCCTAAACAGTAAGCTTTAATTTTCAAAGCTGTCAATCTCCTCTATTTCATATGTGTTAGGCACAAGAGAAAATATAAAAGCAGGGTTTAGATCCTGCTTTCTAATTCTTTGCTTCAGAGATGGTATTTTTCATACTACTCACTTTGCCTCCTTTTTAACTGTTTTTTTTTTCTTTCATTTATAAAGTATTTTCACTTTCAGAGTTCTTCTCTCTTTTCCCCATTGTTGCTTGTCACCTGAGTGCTCACACAAACAGACTCACTGTGGTACTAGTTCTCTTTAGTAAACTTTTGTTTCACTTTCAGTGAACTACCCATCCTCTATTTAAAGGGTTAAGCTTTAATTTGGTTAAGACAAGCTGATGACAGGCTAAGCAAAGGAATACTGCAACTCTCCCCAAAGCTGCAGGAAATTCAGATAGTAGACAGTAACTTCTCATTTCAAAAGTCTGCTAATAACATTTTCTTTTTGATCCTGATTGAGAGAAAAAGTCATTTAATTAGCTCTGTTGGCTTATCTGCCTTCCATCACCCACCAATATATTGTGTAGGACTGCACAGCTTTATATACCAGAGCACAGCCTCATCAATAGCTATTACAGTTCCTTGACTGTCTGCAGGATCTTTGTTCAGCAATGGATCTAAAACACAGTCAAAGCTGAAACTGCTACCAGCAATGGCACACGAGCACAAAAGAATATGAAAGCCTTAAGTAAGCTTCAATATCATAACAATGCTTCTCAACAGCATGGCATATCAATATGAAGTCCTTAAAATGTAGTTTGGAATGCTAAATAATAGCCTTGTCCCCACCAGAAACATATATAACAACACTGAACTGAACAACTGCTAACATCAATAGCTTCTAATTATAGATTTTTTTTTCTTTTCCCATTAAAGCCACTTTTATTTTAATGGACAATTAACTGCTTTCTTCCAAAAAAGATTTTTCCACATACTTCTTTGTTTTTCAAAATAATCCTTTCTCTACACCTGAATTTATTATTCTTCCCTCCAAAATCAAATTTTATTTGAAAAGTAAATTATTTGTAAGTCATTTTTAAGTAATAATTTTCTGTAAGAAAGCCATGTCCAGATTGGTTTTATGCATTTCTAATTCCTACAAGAAATCCTTGTTCTGAGGCAAGAGTTCCTTGTGTCTGATTGTTATTCCTCCCCAGGCTCCTGAATTTCATATACTCTGTTAAATCCTTACTGTTGCTAAAAAATGTACTTGTATTTGCACTGGAAACTCTGGATCTTCTCATAGTTTGGCCTCAGTCCTGAAGACTTATTTGCTTGGATGATTGTATAGGGTAGGCAAGTTCTATTTCTGTATAATTTCTCAGAAATATTTTCAATACTCTAAGCTAAGATGGGATTTGACCAGCCTTTGGTATCAGCCTTATAAGATGGGCCAACAGTAAAGGCAGAGATGATGACAGAATTACAGAAGGAATTAAATAGAAGGCAAAAGAAATCCTGAAGAATGCTTAGGACCTTTCTATCAACACTTAACCACATATATATTCCCCAGTTGGTGTTTCCACCTTCCAAGCATTTCCATCTCACACCCTTTGCTAGGATAAATGTTGCCAGGGACAATTCATCTTCATGTTACATGGCACAAAATAATCCCTGCCAGGCACCAGGAATCAGTGGTTCCTATTTTACCTTGAGATGACAGATACACATTCTATTTCCTTGCTGGCTACAAGAGGCTTAATGAGACAACCATGTTTCCTACTTAGCATGCTGAATAAACTGCTGTCTTGCCATGAGATGCAGAGGAAAACTGCTACCATTGCAGAACTTCAGTGGGAAAAAAAAAAAAAAGAAAAAAAAGTGGTGAGCAAACAGAAATTGAGCCCCATAAAAGGCAAGGTCATTTGTAGACTGGAAAAATATTTTGTCTTGAAGCCTGACTTACTTTTCATTTAAAAAAAATGTTATCAAACAGGCATAAGACTCATTATTCTATCTCCTATTTAAAGACTCTAGGTACAGAAAATTCAGGATGCTTTTAGTGGAGTTGCTAAATAACTTAAAATTGCATGCGTTCAGTGTCTATTATATAAGACTTTGGTCTTCTCAGGAATCTTCCAAAAAGACTAATGTCCTTGACCACAACTGGAGAAAAGGGAAAGAGAGAAGAAGACAAAGCCATTCCACTTATTCTCTTTATATGCTGGAGATCACCCTTCTCTCTTCAGTGAGAGCAAAAACCTTATTTCTAAACATGTGCTGAAGACCAAATCAGGCATGAGACATGATATTTATTTATCTGCTGCAGTGGACAGTATGGGAGGTGAATTCTTTTTTATACTCCTTAGGGACCAGATTGATGCAAACCAACCTTCCCATTTTGTCTCCCACAAATGCCATCATAAACAGAATAGCAATAGCCACTCTATTGCAATTCAGAAAAAGAAATAGGAAATCAAGTGTTATACCAATGTTGAGATAAAATAGACTGGGTTTTACATCCAAAGCCCACAGATATCTAAGGAACACAGTGGAGAGGGTGATCCTCTCTCACTGGGTCAGCTGACAGCCCGATTTACTGGCCAAGGAAAGTTTAGACTGCTTCAGCACCATGCAAATGACACAACATCATTTGTGAATAATATTATCCTACGGGGAAATGTCTATCAGTTAAGGACATCTATCACAGAATGACAGGTTAAGTCAACAGAACCTATGCAGCAAGATCTTCATGAATATAATGAGTGCTACTGCTGCAAGGCTTTTGGCTGATGATGCATAGATCACACATCTCTCTCACATCTACCCCTGCCAGCCCTGGTACCTCAGTAATCTCCCATAAGGAAATGCTGTGATGTTTGCTGTTCTACAAACAGCAAAACTGCCTCCTTTATCCCAGAAAACTCCTTAGTGCACTGCACCATTTCTGTGCTCTCCAGACTGAGCAATAGAAACTTGTCCTGGCTTTGCTCAGGTTAGAGCCTGAGCTCAAGCCATGTAGGATCTCGGGACATATAGTCAGGGAGATGATCCAGTCCTTCAAATTTGGCTCATTGTTCATAAATAGATCTAAGGCAGACATGCCAGAAAGGGCTTCCTGCTGTCTGCCGCTCCCCTTAGTCACACAGACCTGACTTCCCTTTGGGCTGGCACTTGTTTGGCTGCCTGGTGAATGCAGGGTGTTGTGAACACCAAAGGGATTATTTTACATTAAGTCATGGAGCTGTTTGCCTCACTTGCAGCAGCATAATCCATGAAGTGAAGCAGGATAGCAGCTGAAGCATAATCCTGCCTGGGAGGTAGGGGAGGAGGTGGGAAAAGTAGGAGTGAAGAGCACCCCTTCAGCAGTAGCACAGTGGGATCACATAAAGCATCCTGCAAAACCACATTGCTGCTCTCAAGCTGCTCAAAGCACATAGGGAAGTTTTTAATCACCTTTGCACCCCTTATGTCTAGGGCTTGCTTTACCTCCACTGAAAGATGGTGTAACTCCTAGGCAGAGCTAATTATGTTCATCTGATTTCACTACACGTGATCTATCTTATCAGCATCCCCTTTTTAGCATGGTCTCTCATACTGGAATCCCAGAAAGCACCATAGTTTTTTACATTGCATGACCTAGCTTCCCTTTCCACAGAGAGCACTGTAAGAATTTTAGAAGAAAATGCATGGAAAATGCTTTGAAAAATACCTTTCTCTCCTGAAGCAGTAACATTTTGCAAATCAGTATTTATATAATATTTAGGAGTCAAATGCATTGAACTCATACTGAGTTTTACGGTGTCATTTTAAAAATTGCTGCCATGAACATGTACAGGGGCAAGAACTATAGCTGTGTAAGGCAAATAGCTAAATATAACAATGAAAAGCAGAGGAAGGAAAACAAAGTAAAAGTTGTGATTTTCTTTTTTAGTGTCTCAATAACTAAGGGGCATGAAGCCAGGTGCAAAATCTGTTCTGTTTAAAAATTTTATTTGATAATATTTAAGGCATCATTTTTCAAAAGGAGCAAGTCATTTAAAAATGAGGAAATTTAATATCTTTTATATATATTAAAATTGGGAGCAATTAATTATGTTTAAATGTTCTCTTTAACCTGAAGGAGGCTTGCAGTACTGGGCTATAAAGGTCACTGGGGAAGGTAAGAACTAAGAATTCTCCTTTGAGCAGCAAGGTCCTTAAGTAATCCCATATGCTACATGAACTGCTGTTTAAGATGAGAAATAACCAAAGAACAGGTGCTATTGCTGGAAGTGTGGAGTTTAGATGAAACAGTTGGAAGCTCTATTAGCTCTAACAGAGGAGATGCAGCTGGTCAGAACTCCTGCCTGAGCAGGAACAAGAACACAGAATTACAGAATGGTGAGGGTGGGAAGGGACCCCTCGAGATCATCTGGTCCAGACCCTTGCTCAAAGCTGGGTCAGAGAGAGCAGGTTGGTCAAGGCCACATCCACTTGGGTTTTGAATACCTTGAGGATAGAGACTCTGAAAGTTCTCCAGGTAATCTGTACAAGCTTACAGTAATAAATAAATAATTAAAAAACATCTTTTTCAAGTGGAATTCCCCATATTTTAGCTGATCACCACTGAAAAGTCTGTCTCCATCTTCTTTAATCCCCACCATCAAGTGTGACTACTTTTTCTATTTTTGCTTGCCTTCCTGTACATCAGAATGCTCCATTCTTGAGTTTGGAGGAAGTAATCCTTGAAAATCAAGCAGCTCCCCTCTATTTACCATGTCTTCAGGACCATGAAAAAGGGTAGAGGACCTAGAAAAGGCCAAATTCTCCTTCCTTCAAGTCCACAGCTATGATACTGATTTTTACCCTGTTTATTACTCTCAGAAGCCTAAACTCCACCATTAAAAAATCACTGCATCCAAGACTGTATCCAGCTTTGACATGCCTCAACCATTCTTCCTTATTTGTAGCTATCAGATCATCATGCCATCTTTCATCATAGGCTAATCGTTCACTTGCACCTGGAAGTTTTCAATCATGCACTCCAGGAACATTCTGCATTGATTGTCTCCTGTTAGGCTGTCCCTCCATAAGATTCTGGGTTTATTGTGTTACCCCATAAGGACCAGGGCCTGTAAGCACCAGGTTTCTCCCCTTTGTCTGAAGAAGGTCTCATCTATTACTACCTGATCAGGTGGCCTGAAAAAAACCACCAATAATTGTTGTCTTTGTTCATTTTTGCTGTAATCCTGACCCATAAACTCTTGGCTGGCTCCTCTCCTGTGCACAGACACAGCTCCATGTGTTACTTCTGCCCTCCAATAAAGGACAAATCTCCCTCCTTGCCTTCCTATTCTTTCCTTCCTAAAGAGCCATCACAGGACTGCAGCTGTGTGAACTACCCCACCAGGTCTCTGTCAACCCACTGAGTGAGATGGTAGCCCTAAAACTGCACACACCTCTAATTTCTCCTGGTTTTCCCTCTGGTGCATGGATTTCTGTATGAGCACTTCAGAGAGGTATCCTCTCGTGCTGTCCTTTTCCCAGAAGCCTCCAGAAGGTATTTGGATCTTATCTCATAATCCTCTCCTGTAGACATTTTTTTCTTTGTGTAAGTACTCTTGGGGGTCTCTTGTTTCGTTTTTTTCCAGTGTTTCTTCTGTCCAAATAATCTGTACCCCTTGCTCACCCACTTGATTTCCTACTTCTTCACTTCACTGTGGGCTGTCTTCCTCCTACACTGTTATTCCTAGCTCCCTTAAGGTTTTGATAACCATATGCAAGATAATTTATTTAATCCTTAAGCTCTTTAATAAATATTAGCTCTCAATCAATGAGTAATCGAGGTCCAACCATGCACATATTCTCTTGAATTTCATAAATGCCAGATTCAGCCACCTGAATCTAAAAATAGGATAAGAACCATTTCTTGTCCTTATTAATCCTTAATGCATTTTTCTCCATTCAGTATTTAAACATTTTTGCTTCCTTTTGTGAAGACACCTTGCCATTGTGTCTCTACCAAACCATGAGACACAATGAACGCAGTGTGACACAGTTTTGTGAAATCCTGCTTAACTCATTCAGAGTTTGAGTTCTGAATAAGTCCTCCCCCATTTTTCTTATTGTGAAGGTATACACCCAAACCAGAATCATATACACAGTGAGCTCTTCCTATATGCAGCTTTCTACATGTGGACAGTTGCAGGGGTATGCTGCAAACAATGAAAGAGAAATGATGGAAAAAATCTAGTGTCCCAGTCCAGTAGCATTCTGACAAAAGTCAGGTTGTTCACTCTGAACATTAAAAAGAGCAGGAAGTTTTGCATGTGGCCTTACAAGCTCTTCTGGGTTAGATAGAAGTCAGTTCTTGCAGTGTCTCTTGCAGTTGACTTCCCGAAAGATCTTTGATATATACATATATATAATACAATGAAAATTATTGTCACAGTAAAGAGTCTGTTGTTAGTAAATATGATCACTCTGCACTGGAATTAAATTTCAGTTCTCAGCAAATAGAGAAGACTATTTTTTAAAATTTTTTTAAATTTTTTTTATTTTTTTTTTACAATGAGGGATTAAGAATATTAATCCATTCTCCTTAAGACTTTCTAACAGATCTATCTGTAGCTAGGGGACCTGTCCTGAAAATATTTCGTCAAAAGACTGCTCTCATGTAGACACAAGTACTTATATGTTTGGATTTCAGCTTGGTTATTTCACCAGAATGTTTTGGGGTTTCAGGATCTTTAAAAAAAACATGGAAAAATGTTGCCCAAATTTGAAAAATGTAACATTTTAAAGACTTCAGAGGTCATAAAAGACCTACACAAACAGTTCCTTGTACTGCATGTTCTTGCATTTGTCAGCTATTGTCAAAATCCTAAAATATTCATATGTTTATGCTCTGTTAATTATCATCCTTTAATTATTTATAGAAATCTCTATCAATTCCATTTACTGATAGAAATGATGAAAAGATCTTCCTTTTGCTGTGCTTTTAGCCAAGTCGAACAGATTAAAAAAGGTGCCAAGGGCAGAATAGAAAGGAATTATTTCTCATCAAGTCAGAGGCTGAATGAAAGCTGAAAGGAGTACAAGAAAAGGAGAATCAGGCCACAGGAGAATCAGGCCATGGGCTGGCTTCTTCTGTATTTGGTGGGAGAAATTTAACTTGGAAACAGCTTTTATTCCCCAGATGGTGGCTCAGGACTATTGCACTCTTGATTTCTCTGTCAACAATTTCAGTGTGTGTAGGATGCTCAAACCAAGATAGGAGAGTGAGAAGTTGTTTAACATGTTAAGAACCATTACACTAATCCTTCATATTCATATAGAATTCCCCAGAATTCTACAGAATACCCCAGAACCAACCTCACCTGGTTCTGTACTTGTCAGATTGTGCCAAGGACAGCCATTCAAAAATGACCCTGAATTACATTATTTTCTTTACACTTTTTCTCCTCCTTCTCCCAACTTGTTTTCACTATAGAAAAGACTCTTCTGACAGTAATCAAGTAAGAATCAATGGCATAAAAAAAAAAATGGCACAGAAAGAATCCAAGAAAGAGGCAGGTATAGAATGATTGCCCCCTAGGCAATATCTTCATATCTTTCAGCAGTTTAGGAATTCACTGAGCTGGAGATTGCACTTGAGCCAACATTATTGCTTTAAAAGTAGCAATCATTTTTTATTGCTTTAATCATTCATACATTAAAAGCCCCATGGACTAAGTCAAGGGATGGTAGCAATGCTTGCCTTTTGTGGCGATGCAGCAACCACAAGGAAGTGCACCTCCGTCCCCAGCAGAAAAGAAATACTTCAGGTTAATATTGATCTGATGTCTTTTAGTGAGGGAAAAAACCCCAGTGTTTTGTTATTTCACAAATTCTGGGACTGTTACAGGATATAACACAATGTTTAACAGCATATAAAACAATAGCAGGATACAACACATCATTATAGACAAAATATTTGGAACAGTACGTGAAAGTACTCAAATCCCATCCCTCCCACTATACACTCTGTTCCAGTCATCATCATAAAGATATTGACTGTATTTTTTATAAGTGTATTAGTGTTTGTGCAATAATCTAGACCACATTTCCTTGCTAACACTGTGGGCAGGAGAAAAGTCTACATGAGTCCCATACTGTCTTTATCAGGCCACGTCAAACTGCTGAGACACCGATTTACAAGATTTATCAACTCAAAAATGGATGCATTAAGTTCCTATAGATTAAATTAAATTAGCACTGTGTTTACAACGTTTCTTTTCTTGACAATACCCCATGCCAATGTGACTCCAGACTGTTGTGTACTGACACTGCCCATGTCAAAGAACATATTTTTAGCTTTTCCTCCCTCCTACCAAGAAAGCGGAGGATGATTTCAAGCTAATCTTAGTGCTGTACTTCAAATCCTTTCTTAATACCTCAAAAGTCTTAGCACCTCAGGTGTTTTGCTGTGTGCTACTAGCAGTGCAAGATTTGAAATGACCAAATCTCTGTGTTTCAAATGCATCTGACCAGATCCTGCAACAAGTTTTTTATAGAGTTGGATCAATGTGGTACTATCCTCCTTAGGGCAATTGATTCATCATGATCTCTCTATTCAGTACCTCCAAATCTGTCATCTATTGTGTTGATCAAAGGGCTGGACCACCTCTCCTGTGAAGATAAGGCTGACAGATTTTCCAGCCTGGAGAAGAGGTTGTGGAGATTTTATAGCACCTTCCAGAGAAGAGAAGAATCCAGGGAAACCTGACAGCACCTTCCAGTACCTAAAGGGGGCTACGAACAGGCTGGAAAGAGACTTTTGACAAAGGTGTGTAGTGAGAGGACAAGGGGGAACAGCTTTAAAATAAAAGAAGAGAGATTTAAATTAGCTCTTAGGAAGGAATTCTATATTCATAGAGTAGTGAAGCATTGGACAGGATTCCAGAAGTTGTGCCTGCCCTATTCCTGGAAATATTCAAGGCCACATTGGTGGTGCATTGAGCAACCTGGTTTAGTGGATGGTGTCTCTGCCCATAGCAGGGTGTTCATAAAATGATGATCCCCAAGGTCTTTTCCAACCCAAACCTTCAAATGTTTCTGTGTTTCTATTTGGTTAAGAGAAAGGAGTGAGAAACACAAATTTTCAGCCACATTTGCTGGATTTATGAGAGATACTTTGGATCTTTAGAGCTTTACTTTTGAAACTACTCATATTTGATGAGATTACCATTTTTAATGGAACTATTCAATAAAACAGAGGAATTAGAACAAAAAGCCAGAACAAAAGTTGCCAGCTATACCAGTCACCGGTAGTTCAGCTCCAAAACATGATATTTTTTTTTTCAGTTTGGATGGATGGGCAAAATAAGTTCTTTCCTTTAATCAGATGGGTTTTCTATGCTAATTCAAGCATTGCCTCAGAAAGACAGCATTTAAAATTACTTACTTACAGAACTATAGAGCCATAGCTCTATAGAGTATAAACTCTGATACATAATTCAAATAAAGATGTATCTCTATCATCTCAGTCTTTTCTTAACTGAGTGTAGTGTTGATGAGCTTTTGCCTTTAGCCAGTGGATCTAACATTGCTGAATCAGTAATTTGTTAAAAGAAATAAATTATTCCTAGGAAAAATACTGTTGTTTGGTTTTGAGGTTTTTTACTTTTTGTCAATAGGAGAAAATTTTTTGACTGAACTTGACAACAAGATTTTTAGAGTCAAGACTCAGGTTCTTTTATCCTTAAGTTCTAGTAGATTCTTGACTTTCCTTTTCCAGAGGCAGGAGATAATTTCTCCCCAAGGACTCTGGCTATCTCCCAGAACAAAGGAACAGAACTGTTCTTAATGATATTTATCTGTGCAAACAGTTTGCATTGATTTTTTTTTCCAATAAAATGTGGAATGAGACTTTCAAGTAAAGCTACACTCCTTCTTCAGCATCCCTTGCCGATCCAGCTGGGAGTTTTATCTAAAACTACCCCATGTGAGAATACTGACAGTGTCAGGATTAATTAAGTGTTCTAAAACAATTAAAGTATTCATATAAGGAGAGAAAATTATTGTGGGAGAAAAAGAAAAAAGTATCTTCATAGGGCTTCTAGCTATATACCTGCAGAAGTTCTGCATTGTTCTTTGAGATCATATATGTGTTTGGAACATTTATGCTACTGTTGCCAGAGCAAATCACACAGTCTCACATTCTCCAGAATTCCTCTTGTGACCTCTGTCCTGTTTGGTGTCTCTTCTCTCCCCATAACATATGGATGCATTATATACTACCTTCTTCCTGAACACAAACATGAAGCCTGGCATCTTCTATGGTCATTTTTTATTGATAAACATTGTTGCTTTTTGACTTTGTTATTTTTTGTCATAGTGGTTGCATTTAATATTATCAATTTTCAAAGTATCTTCACTTGCTAAGTCTTTGCTTATCAATCCTTTAATGTCTTCTCTTCAAGTAAATATTTGCCTTTATTCTAGTTAGCAACATTTATTCCACATTTTTTTTAACTAAAATCCTTTCCTGTGGGTCACCACACCAAATTCTTACTGAAAGTGCACAGTACTTAGTTATATTACCTTTGTCTTGAAAATCTATAAACGTATCAAAGATATATATCCAATTAGTGTCACGTGATTCCTAAAATTCTTGCTGTTTATTCATCTCAATGGGATTACAGATTAACAGGTTTTAGATTTTTAAAAAGTCAGCGTATACAAACACATTTGCTGTTTCTCTAGAAAAAACCCTTATATTTACACCCCAATTTGTCTCAGACAAATATGAAACAAGGATTTAGGCCTCAGAAGTAAGACATTCTAGCACTTTTTATGACAGCTGGTAGGTAGGATGCATATACAGGGAAATCTAGGAAAAAGTCCCATGTTACTGGATCAGCTTTGCCCAGAGATATCTGCTCTGTCCATGGTAACACACGTGTTGAAGCTCATGTTCTAGCAAACCTAACTGTACCATGTCTGGGGCAATGGCTGTGTTGAGAACCTTCATCACAAAGAGATACTTGAGTCTTTCTGCACCTGACTTCTCCTCAACCAAGCTGCTTCTCAGACTATCCAGACAATGCATTTTGTCCTCATTTGCCTTTGGAAATCAAGGCCCTTACTTCAGCATAAATTTTTTTCCATTCAATGAAGTTAGATGAACGTGCAATCCCTCACTAACACTGGAGTGTATGATTATCTGATTTATAATCCCCTATTATTGACTGTAAATAATATTATCTTGTCATATTTTGCTATGTATTGCCATAGAAATCTCCCTAGTTAAAAAATGCTTTTAACAGTGTGATCTTATGTGCTTGTCAAAGGCTCTTCAATGTCTAAGCAATCATTTTTATGCATGTAGAAATAAACATATGTGATTTTCTTTTATATTGACGAATATACTTTCCTTGGCCATTCCTTAGAAAGTTAGGGAACTGCACTTAAATATTAATTTATTCATCTCTTCTCCTCTAAACTTTCTATATCCTTGCTCCTTTTGAAGGATTGTAAGTAGAATTCCTATTCTCTGATGGAAATCCAAATGTTGCACATTATTCAACAGTTGGTTATTACTTTAAAATAACATTACAAAAAGTTTAGAGAAAGAAGAAAAAGAAAGAACAAAAAATTCCCTCATGATCCAATTTAATCTGCAAGTGACATTTAAATAGGCAAAAAGTGAAGATATGATTTGATAAGATTCAGAGATGATTTATTACTTCTCTTGTGATAAAAGCCAGAGGCTTCCAGCACATATGAATGCTCCATTGTGCTGGATGCTTTACATAGCATACTAAATTTCAGGCCCCTTCACTGTTCCATATTAAGAAATTTTTAGAAGATAATGTAAGGATCATCCAGATCCTTATGACTCCCTATGCCAGCAACAAGTATCTTGAAACACTACCAACTACTTCAATTTTAAGACTCCTCTTATTAACAAAGAACTGACACCTAATAAAACAAAAGACAAAAGGTAGATACTGACAGAGGAAAGAATAAGAATAAATAAAAGAATCGTATAGGAATCTCAGTGCACAAGGCACTGGTGCTATTTTATCTCACTTCAGATAATTTAAGCACCCAAATCTGAACTTGAAAGCTGTATCTTTGTTCACAGCCAATCACAAGCAATCAGCATATCTAGACTGAGTCATATAAGTAATTTCAGTAATTTCAACTCTAGTGTGGTGTGTATTGGTCCATACAAGTGTCCATATTTTTTCATAAAGCAAGCCTAAATGACTAGCTGAGATTAAGGGTATGTCCCAAGTAATCATTATGCATGAGGCAGCCCTGCTTTCTTGGAGATGGCTGAAAACCTGCCTGCTGATGGAAAGCAGTGAATTAATTCCTTATTTTCGCTTTGCCTGTGAGTGCAGCTGTTACTTTGCTTTTTAAACTGAATGAAAATACAGAAGTTTTCTCATTTTTACCCTTTTGAGTCTGTCCCACATCCCACTGGGGGCAGAGAGGGTAGTGAGCAAGTGGGAACAAGTGGCTGTGTGGGACTGAGCTGCCTGTTAGGGCTAAACCATGACATAAATACATACAACTTCAATAACAAAGCAGTTATTTATTGGCTAACACCCTAATGATGGCTAAAATGTAAGGAGCTCCTAGCCTAAGCTTTGGTTCATGGTTCACCATCCTAGTAAGTCACCTGAATACTCTTTGATGGCCAGGCAGGCATGAATCAGGAGAAGGGGTGGCCTCTAGCACTCACTGAATTATATTTTCCCATGTTTCTGAGGTTCCATCTCCCACCAGCTTTGTCAGTTCCTTGTGTTTTGCTTTGGGATCTTATATTTTGTAACATTGATGTTTTCTCTCTTGAATTCTGCAATCTTCATCTCAGTGACAACTGCCTCTAATTTAACTTTGTTTTCTTCCATGGGTCAGCTCTAGACCCTTTTCCGTAGTTCCTTTTCACAGCTTAGTTATTTCCTCTGAAGTCTGAGCCAAAGTTGCACAGCTGGGCCACATCAGACCTCAGCCTTGGATCCTTAGACCGAAACAGAAACAAAGCAATAGAAAAGAAAGAAGTAAAAGGTTATAGAGGGTTTACAGACTGAAGAATATAGTCAGCAATCTGCAGCAACTTGTACTCCAGATCTGGAATTAAATGTCTCTGAGGGGGTAATTCTTTGTTAATTTAAATAGAGTATACCAGGAGGATGGTAGCATGAATAAGCAAAAAACTCTAGAAGTAATGGACAAAATCAGGGCTTCCAACTCAGGAAAGAATTAATATTCTCTATCCATTCTCCAGGTAATAATTCTGCATCATACTTCATTACTGTCTGATTAGTATTCTTTTATCATACTTTATGAGAGAGACTAATGTAATTATAGTTTAGCTGCATTAGTAAAAAACAAAAAACAAGGAAAATTATAAGATTCAATTAAAAATTATGCTAATTTGATAGAATGGAAAATTGCTTATGTAGAGTAAAAACTTATTACTAAGATATATTGGCTGTCCATAGAAAAAGTTTCACAATGCTTATGAGTATTTATTTTGCAGTAGTTCATTCCACAGCAAGAAACAGTCAAGGGGAAAGATTTCTCTTGTAAAAGAAAAAAACTCTCTCAATTTATTTCCAAGTTCAATGGAACCAGTTCTAAGAAGGAACCTGGACTGGCAGTTTGGATATGTTAACCTGCCATGACACAGAGACACTGGAGCTCATTACAAACGAGCTGGTTTGCCTTTTAAGAGTAGGTAATAAAACATTCACATGGACAAGCCTTGTTTCTTGACAGCTCTGATGAGTCCATGCCGAGCACAGTGCTAATTTGGCTCTACTACATCTCTTCCCTTAGGCCTTGGAAGATTTAGAAGCCTTCCCTTGCAGCAGGTTTGGGAGCCTGTGCTTGGGGGAATTTTGCTCCTCTGCTGTGCTTGGGGGAATGTGCATACTCTTTAGTTGTGTTGCAGTTTTAAGGTTGTTTTTCCTGTTTATAAGTGAATTCATGTCTGATCTACTCTGATCTATGATCTTGATCATTCAGCCTTACATAAAGATGTGGTAACAATTTCTAAAACAGCTGCATACTCAGAAACACGCACAATATAGACACCTTGAATATCACTAAGCTACTTACTGCTACTAAGAAGCAAGATAGCATGAAAGATGATTACATTGTTTTCTTTTTTAATTACTCAGTGTTCTATAATTCAGACTTCACATAAAATTATTTTAAAATATGCTTTTGCAGAAACTCTATTTCCATTGATTCATAGCTTATGTCTGGGTGTCAGCATGCCTTAAACATTTAATCTAGGATGTATTGTAGCCTGCAAAAGAAATAGAAAAGTATGAATTGAGCAAAATAGAGTTTTCAAAAATCAAAATTTAACATTTCCTACTCTTTCTGGGGGAAGAAAAACAAAGGAAATCTCCATGCAAGACAAAGAGACTGCAGTTTCTCTGTGGGAAAATTCAAATTAAGGCTTGCCACAGCAAGATCAAGTGAAAGCTCAGAGGATGGACTAACAATGCCTTGCGTGAGATTCCACTTTGTACAATACACTTAAGCATTCACACCAAAAAAGTAAAACCATGCAGGCTTACAAACCAATCCTTGCAAGCTAGCTGCAAAGTAAAATTTGACCTCATCTCTGTCAGCAAATCAGGAGAGTATGGATTGGATTGAGTGGCATTTGAATCCGTTCCAAAAGACCTGGAAGAGCAGTGACTATAGCACTTCTCCTGTGACAGTGAGATCTTGCTTTAAAGACCATCTATGAATCAGAAATAAAAGAGATTTAAACTTAGGTTTCCAGGAAACTGCCTTAACTTCTAGGCCACATTCCAAATTTTGGTTTATAAAAGCTGACTCTTCACATGAAACTATTTGCAGAGTGCAAACAAATTTGAGTGTAGCCTTCAGAGAACTAAAATGCCTTTAATTGACAAATGGATTAATTTGCATTAAAAAGTCCAGTACTAGACCAGCTGGGTGGAATATATCTCATTTAACACAAGACACCTGAGAGCTCAATGCTTAATCTAAAGCAATCCCCCTCTAGCATTAATTATCTAGCATTGATTTCAGAGGGCAATTTTTCCTGTCCAGTTCACACACCTGTTATACAAAACTGTGAATATACCATTGACATTCTTTTCAAATAGCAGAGAGTCACTCAAACATGTCTCCTGTTGGTGACTGACAATAGGGAAAACAAATATCACACAATGATTCTTATCACTGCCTGCTTTAATACTAGAACCAGTAGTTTATTTGTCATTCAGGCCCCTTCTCCACCTGCAGATCTGCAATTCTTGGACTCAAAGGAATACATAGGAACAAGACAATCAGAACCAGAAACAATTGAGCCTGAGCCACACTCACATTGGGAGGAAAAAGCTGAGGTGACAGACCTGGAAGAGAATGGAAGCAACCAACTGCAAACCTGCCCTGATATTTCAGGGGATATTATTGATTGCCTGGAGTTCCCCAGGCTGTCGATTCTTGGTGCTCATCCATGAGACCGCCACCAATGACACTGCCAGGGATGGGCTCAAGAATATCAAGAGTGACCACTGATGTCTGGAGCTGAGGGCAAGGCATCTCCAGTTTTTCTGAATTGGTTTATGTTCTTTCTCGCTCACACCTGCTGTGTTAGGATGAATAGCTCATCTCAACATTCTCATTTGAATTTGGCAAATATTTGTTTCAGTTTCTGATAGATTGCAATGGAAAGGCTATTTCTGACAAACAGCTGAAGTTTGCACTGCAATTAGCTATTCTGGTGGAGCCATTGGGTGGGGCCATCACCCCAGATTTAAATAGATTTTGAAGATCTCTCTACTTCAGGTCAGTCCAAAAATTCAAATAAGGACCTTTTAAAACACTTGCTATAATTTGCCTCCAACCTTTAAGTCTGTATAGCTGTTTGAAAGACAGAGGACAATGGGCATACTGACTTTTATATGATCAGCAGGATTAAAATTTTTCTATATGCTCTTTTCTATCAAATTAAGTGCAGAAATTTGATAAGGTTACAGTATATTATTCCCATCAACATAATTCTGAATAGGAAGGATTTCACTCATTATTTGTAGATTGCTGCTTCACAATTATATCTTAATTGACTTGATCACCAACTTGAACACTTAATATTACAGTATCATTAGCCCACTTATTATTCCTCTAAATCATACAATTACAGCAATTAAATTGGTTGCCTTTAAACACTTGGTTCAGTGATCTTTAATTAGACATCTATGAGCTGAATTACATGGAAAAGGTGCTAAATGTTACAACTGTAGTGAAGGGGTTTATTTGCTATATTATACAGGACTGATTCAGATAAATGTCATATGTATTAAAATATACTGCCTCCTTGATACTTTCTGGTTACCTAGTGATTCAGGGACTGCCTTCTAAAGAACATGGTAAGAAGATTCATCTTTTTAAAAACCCATTATAGGCTACATCTAAAAGGACCATAAACATAATGAAGCAATTCAAATCCAGAGTTTAACTTGCAATATAGTAAATGTTTGGTGGATTTTTCCTGTCATTCATTTTCACAGAAGAGAAAAATCCTGGTTTCATGTTTACAGGCTAGATGTGCATCTTTAGATCCTGCCTGTATCCTCCCAGCTCTTAGTTTCCATGCATACTATTCTTCTGTTCCAAGAAATTAAATTTAAAAAGACGTTTTGCTTTAAATACATAGAAAGAAGCACAGGGTTTAGCAGGAACCTTTCTGTTTCCACAAATACACCAGCTCAGTATTTCCTCTCAGTCATAAGGCCAAATTCAAGGTATCGAGTATGAAGCAGGAAACATAATTACACTTTTGTAAAAATTCAAATTTGGCTTAAACTCTGAGTACAGCTATAATCCCCTAATCTCTAAGAAAATAGTAGAACTGCAAAACATCAAGGGAAGAATACCTTTGTTTCCTCCCATATGAGGATGAGCTGAGTCACTAAGGATCTCCAGTTTGGAAAAGAGTTGATCCAGAGGAGATATACTAGAGATCTATAAAATCCTGAAAGCATGAAGAGGATGAATAAAAATTCATTATTCATTTTGCTTTCTAATACAAGAAGAATAGTAGGAGCTATTAGTGAAAGTTATTTGAAGCAAGATGCAAAACCAAATAACCAAGCAAGACAGAAGTCAGGATACATCACAGACTTCCTATTTTATCCAAACAGATTGTATCAAGGAGAACAGGGACATTAGGCATCCAAAACACATTACAGCATTTCTTAGCAAAAATGTTTGCTTTTGTTTACTTGTTGGGTTTTTGGTTTTGTTTTGTCTTTTTCTTTCTTTTTTTTTTTTTCTTTTGGTTTAGATTGTGTGTGAAAACAGATTTTGTGGAAAAAAATCTTTTTAAAATTGTCCATTAAAAACACTGAGCTTTCTACACTGCATAATAATGGATCCCTCCTCCAACTGCTTCTCCAGTTTCCTCCAAAGCATTTTGTTTTCATTGTATTCATTGGCAAGGGGTTCCATATATCTGCTGCCCTTTCATGAATAACCATTTCCTCTGGCTTGTTTTGCATCTTATTTCAACTTCAACTAACTAGTAAGAAGGATATAGGAAAAAACTTTTTCTTCTGAAAGTTTTTTTTATATAATACAGAAAAAATTATTAAGAATATTCACATTCCTTCATCAGAATCTATATTTTATGATATTTTGCTGCAAATTCAGCCTTTTCTAAATTCTGAAGTGCTGAATAACATGATTTTCAAGCGATATACAGTCATCCTTAAGCTAAGTTTCGGGTTTTGATTTCCATATTATCTAGAATGGTCTACTAATCTACTCTCTTTCACCTCTCCTTACAAGAGTAGGGATAATATTTCACTATTTCCCATGAATATGAAAGAACAAAAATCCTTAATGAATAAGAAGTGTCCAGGTCTTATGCTGATGATCACACAAATGCTTAGCAGGATAAATACAGTATTCTGGCTGCGCTCTCTTAGTGAAGCCATTAACAATTCACAAAAGCCAATGATGAACTTCATGCAATGAATAGAACTAACAATAGTAAGTTTCAGAAAATCTTTGATAACATTCTCAAACTGCAAAATGAAGAGTATCAAATCATTAACGGGGGAGTTAATTAGAAGTGATGCAATAATACAGGGAATGTGATAGGTGAGATCATTATATGGAGTCTAGTGACATAAAGGTTCTCAAAATCAGATTAATCTTTCTACCATTGAATGATAAAAGGAAAAAATCTGCTTCATTACATTTCTTAACTAAGACTTATACAGTAGTACAACAAATCTGATAGATCATAAGAGTGATATGTAAGACTAGGAACATCTCCAAGAACCTCAGGGTAATTCAAGCTGTAGTTCAACTAATGGCACGTTTCCACCTCTATTTTTCCCCAACACCTTCCCTAACACCTTCTTCTATGACTTTGCATGGTATCCTCTACTGATGTTCCTACTGTGTCATTTCAGAAAAGTCTTTATCAGATTAATATTTCAACGTAATTTCCCATAATTTGCTTTTTTCCATCGTGTCTATAATTTCTTTTGTATATGGAAGGTCAAAGCAAACTTCAAAATTCCATTTATCTATTTGCATTTTGCACTGCAGCCTTTCCATGATTTATAGTCTATTCTACCAATGAAAAGGGCCTATGAAACAAATCCTAGCCTCCAGGGCAAGTGGTACTAATTGTCTTCCATTTATTTTTGTTAACCTTCCTTATAGATGGGGAAAGTGAAGATCCCTTACTGATTCTCCTCCATCTTACACTGGAGATATATCTTCTTCCAAACTTTGTTGCTGTTTACTTTTAAATATTTTTTGTCAGAAAAAAAAGAGAACAAAGACTTTTTATGATCATATTCACTGCAATAAGAGTACCTACAAAACATTAGTGAAGTATATGCAAGACAAGATTTATAAAATCTATCTAAAATGAAGAAGATTCTTGTAATAGGCTTTTTTAGGAGTCAACTGTGTATTTATAAAAGCATTCCTTAATTAATTAAAAAGAAGTGATTAAAGTCATACAGCAGGAAGATTTTAATTCCTTCAAAATGGTTTCATGCACATTGGAACTTTCAGCTTTTTTTCCTTTCCCTCACAGAAATTTTGGTGTAACTCAAATACATGTGTGATTTTACTCAGGTAGCCCACTATCATTCAAACAGTCATGTGAAGAAGAGCTCTTCAACATACTAAGAAAAAAGATTTAAAACTTTGAATGCATCAGTTTTTATATTTCCTTATATTTAGACATTTTTCCAGTTATAAAAATTTCTTCAAGCAACATGTCACATAACGCTTCAGAACAACACTTCAGAATCTGTAGATTAATTCAAGAAAATACTAACATATCAACAGGTTATGTGCTCTTAAAAATTTCTTTCAGAACCCAGGCTTCTATGGGTACAATATGCATAATTCTGTGGTACTACTACTCACTTCTTTAGCTACGCTGCTGATGTTTCTACCAGAGGATAATTCTCACCTTTTGGCCTATCAGATATTGAAATTGCCTTGCAGAAACATCTTTCTCTTCCAAACTCCCTGCTAAGATATGGGTGATTCCATCCGAGTTTTAGGTACTTTTTTACATATCTATTGTCACCTGGAAGGAATAGAAACCTTTCTTTACCCAGAATACCTCAATAGATTACTTGCTTAGGCATTTGCTTATATTTACTTGGTTTTCTCTAAATCTCAGCTGCAGCTATAACCATGTAAAGGTATAAACTGCCTTAAATAGTTTCTCTATGCAGTAAGATTTTCTGTGAATTAAGATCATTATAACATTTCATCTTTCAGTCATCAGTGTAAGGATTAGTATGGATGAACTGATAAGAGCACTAGTGCGCTCTTATTTGAAACCAAAATGAGCACATGGGCTTATTTCCAGCGCACAGCATTTTGGCAGTGATCCTGCCATCATTCTGAGCTGCTTTGTACTCTATCTAGGACCAACAGCTGTGTTTATTCATTTGCCTTCAGCTGTTCAGAGGTCACTGTGACAGGATGGTATTTCCATCTTTAAATATTGATGCAAAGTTAATCTGTAAAAGTAAAGGTCTCAAGTCTCTGCTTCCTTCAGAGGACACAAACTTTTGGGAAGCTCTGGACATGAGGGATAACGTTGAGGCTATCATTAAAGGGGTATGGCCTGAAAAAACATAATGTGAAGCCAGGTAATGAGCAGAATCAGAAACCTTCTCCCAAGAAACTAAGAATGTGGTGTGCAGTAGTTCAGTGCTGGTCCTACCACCTGTCCAAAGTGTGAACCAGCAGGGACAACTTCTTCATTTAAAGTGGTGTCCCTCATCAAAGGATAATCAGGCTGTCAGTGCTAATACAGAAGCAAAGACCTCAAAAATCTATTCAAGCTCAATGCTCATTCATTGTGCAAACATATGGATGGATACTGCAGGATTCCCTAATATATTAAACATTACTTGATCACCATCCCCCTTGCCTGTTTAAAAGCAGTCTTCAGTTTCCCAGAGGGGTTTCAGTTAATACTTTGTTTCTGGTCTCATTATCTAATCATGTGTATTTTTTATTTCCTACTATGATTCATGGAAGTATTTATGCTTCAGTTGTTGCATTTTTATGTTCAGTGAATAAAACTAGTGTCCTTTGAGTGACCTCACATCCTCTCTACCCTGCCTCCAGAGCTACCACTCTGCTGGACTTGCAAAACAATTGGATGAGACGTTTGCTTCTAGGTGGCTACTTGTCTTTCACTGACTTCCTACTCCATTTTACAGCTTCCACTTTCAAACTGTCAGAATAAGACTGAGCTGTTCTCTTGCCTCAGTCAGAAAAAGCAGTTATCCCTTTCCAGGGGTTCACAGATATATGACTCCACTGGTGGATTACACAAATGCATTACTTGAAGTTTCCCCTCTCCTTACTTACAATTCTATTTTCTGTACCTCCTGAACTCTCACAGGGATGAAATGGCTTTCAGTGTTATAATGATTTGAAAAGAGGCAAAATGGACCCTCTAAGCTACCCATTCCAACCTACTTTCTCTGAGGAATGTCTGAAGTCCTGTCCTCCAACTAACTGCAACACAGGACACTTTATGTGTTCCAACAAAGCAGAGGGAGAAATCAAAGGGAAAAATATATTGAAAACTCTTCACTTTTTGAAATTTGAAAAAGGAGTGGGAAAAAGAGAAGAGCATTAGAGTTTAAGTCTATCTTAAGAATCTGTAAACATGGTCTTTGTCATAGACACCAATTTGGCTAAGAAAGAGCAAAGAAGCATCTTGAAGTGATGCCAGTGACAAAATGAAAATATAACTTGGAGAAATTTTCAATAAAATGAAAAATATTTAATCAGAGCTCCTTTTACCCCAGCCCTCTTTTCCTTTTCACCCCATAGCTTTGAGTAAACAGCAGTTCCACCAGTCCCACCAGCTGTGGGAGCATCATTTCCTTCCACATGGCATTAGATGCAGAAGCTTCTGCACTTTCGTTTCTGGATTTCTTTGCCAGTGAAGAGCAATGTTTTCTCACAAGGTTTTAAAATCTCCATGGTTCCTCAACAGTGGCTAGGAAAAGAACAAAACTGAACAAAAATAAGGTAGATCAATAAATATAAATTAACAGAGCAGCTAAAAAGTGATATTAAAAAATTATTGCAATAAAATTTAAGGTTGACCTCAAGTATCCCCTTTCAGGGTCTTTCCAATATCTTCCATGTTGCATGACAGAAAAATCTCACAATACCAACAACCCAATAGGAGGGGAAAAAAAGCCACTGCTACCATACCTAGCTGCTGGGCAATACATGTAACAAAAGTCCCTGTATCCTTTGAGGAAAATCAGTGCAAAGTAATACCCTTCTTTATTGTCCCAGTAGACAGGCCCTTTAGAATAAATCCTAGGACTCTGTTCTAAAACCTCTTTGTTAGGTTTATTTTGTCAGCAAGTTCTCACAATAGTTATCTTTTGCAAGCCAAGACAGTCTGTAAGCACAAGATATAAATGGCTGTAAGCCCACCTGCCAAGGTAGCAATTTTTGGAAGTTTTTGTTGACAAAGGTTTCAGAGTGTGTTAGAGATTACTCAAATAGCTTTTGGCTGTCTAGTTACAATTACAGCTATCCGCAGTCTATTTTTTCAATAGCAGGCTGATAAATAGGGTTTTGTTTACTCAAATATCTGAAGATAGCTGAGGAGAGAGCATCATCTGCATGGTAAGAAAAATCTATTGGACAGTTCAAAGGAAACTACTATGCCTGACCATCTATGGAACTTCATGCTCTCATTTCATTCTCTAACCCTCCATTTCCCCTCCCACATTTTATTTCATCTCTCAGTCTGGAGAGTTCTTTGTGATGGATTGACTGTGTGACAAAATAATGCGTAGTAAAAAAAATTCCTGTCTTGTGGAAGTCCCAGTACACTATTTTAATATACCAAGCAATAACTATGGCATTTGTTATTAACAATGGAAATTTACTTTCCATATTTCCCATGATACAGTTTGTATGTTTGTAAGTACTTCAGTGATTTTTCACCTAAAACATGAAGAATAATATCTAGACTCCTACCTAATATACGTGTTTTTGAAAAATTATCCTAATTCCATTAATTCAGCTTCAGTGCCAAATTTTGAAACACCCTACCAGAATCAATTTCATTCTTCATTCTATGCACTCTTGGAAAAAACTGTTTGTGCACCTAAATACTATTGCATAATTTGTTAGAGGAGTTTTACAGGTCCTTTTGAAAGTGTGACCTTTAATTCTGCCATGCTTTGGAGAAAAATGTCAAGTTTTATTATTCATTTTTTCAGTTAGCATAAAGTGCAATGCACTGACAAGGAAAGATACATTTTGACTGAACAAAAAAAGTTAAATTTCCAAGTAAAACATGGGAACTTCTGCCTAAATGAAGGGGCTGTCAGACTTTAAAGAACAGAACTCATCCTTTGGGAGAAAGACGCACAGACCATCTCATGCAATACTGCAGTGAGCATTAAATCACATATGCCAGAGGTGCAGATGGTTGTTTAATTTTAACCTGTCTCTACCAAAATAACCTTTCCAGCACTTTCATTTTACAGAGATGGGTTAATGGTTGCCTATTGGTTTGACATGCTAAAGGCTAAATAAAATCACCACTAGAGATACAGAGGGAGAGGTAAATATTGGAATATTGTTCCTTATAGACAGTGTGGTCATAAATGGCAAAAACAACTGCCAAGGAGTGAAGATCAAAATTACTGGATTGGGCAAAATGGATGGTACTTTTAGGCTTTTGAAACTCTTAAAAGTAACTGCAGGAGGAATTCTATAAAGGGCAGTTGATGAGACATATGCCTGACATAGAAAAACTCCCTCGAGCCAGAGGGACTCTATGGAAGTCTAATGCCCTGAAGCATAAAGCCATATTCCTTATACAATTTTATTAAAGCAGATTTTTTATGCCAAAATATACACAGTATAAAGTTAAAGTAAAAAATCAAATATGTTCTAATACACCACTTTATTACCCTGCAGGGGTGTTTACTGAGAGGTGCTGTTGCTCTTCTCTGTAATCTTGTTGGCCACAGCACACCATCAAAACCTTAAAAAGACACAGAAATTATATGACAGGATTGAAACCCTCACTTCTATCAGTTTGTCCATTGTGCATTTTGAGAGAGACAATTTCTTTCTCGAAGTATTCCTGAATGCTTGTGTGCCACAATGAAAGGCAACTGAGAATGCTCAGCAGCTTTTATCCCTCCTTCTGTGGAGTTCTCTGAAGCACATATATAAGGAGAATGAACAGTAACCCATGTGCACATATAATAAATGCTCATTTATTCCAAAGTGTCTGATACAGTATTCACTGCATATTTTTGGGTGGCCCTGAGGGCCTAAAAACATGGTACAGGCACAAATATTGGCCTGCCATTAATTTACACCATGAAGACAATAAAATGCATACTGCAGAAACTCACTAAATATGCTGAGGAGAAAAAGAAATGTTCTGTCATACAGCACAACATATCAAACCAAGGTGCATGGCTGGAACCTCGATTTTTATGCTTAGTTCCACTCCAGCATGAGTTTTCTCCAGGGCACTAGGCTGGATTTGTGTGCAGTTGCTCAAAGCTGTTACATGCAGGCTATTGTTTCAGTACTTCTTCACATGGGTTGCTCTGTAAATGCAGTGATTATTTTACCCTTGCTGTAGCTTAAACACTTTGCAAGGCTAATTCTTCAAGCCTATGAAAGGTATCAGCCAGGACATCAGGATTTCTCTATATGTGTCTGCAGGCATAATTATATTTTGATCATGACATAAGGATAAAGGAAAAGGATCTCATTCATACTCTTTTTTTTTTCTTTTTTTTTTTTTTCCTTCTCATTGTTTCCATTTTACTTTTTTAAGAGAATTATTTTGTGTCTGCAGAGATTTTGGGAAATGAGAAACTTATTGTACACAGGGCAGTCATCACAATTCTTTTATCCTGTCTCCAGCATTTGTCTTTCTGTCCATCTCTTTGACTTTAGGGAGATATCACAATCTTATGGATTTCATCACAGAAATTAAATAATGACACCAATTATACTAATACTACTAATAATAGTTCCTATTCAGACAGTCTGAAATTTTCTACCATAGGAAGAGTCAGTGTAATGATCCAGAAATATTGAGTTCAAAGTGATTCAGATTTGAACAACTTTTAGTGGATTCAGGGGAAGATTTCAAAGACACTATTGTTGAAGTCATGGCAAAAATTATTTAGTTACAAAATACCAAAAACTAAAAGCTGAGACCTACATGCAGACCTGTAAAACAACAGATAAGTTTACCTTTTGAGTGCCTTTAGATTTAAGATTGCTTTTGGACACAGGGTCAGGATAACCTAAATTACAAAAGAATAAGGGGAAAAAAATCTCAGCAGAACTAGACATTTTATCTTGTCTATGTCTCATCTCCCATTAAAACGCTTTGCTGCTACATGAGAACACTCAAGTTCTCATTGAAAACAACTAATTTTTGAAGAAATGCATTTCGTGAAGCTGCTACAGTGAATTCCTCCAGACCACCAGATTTGCCCTTTGTGCCTTTGTGTCACTTGGCTCAACTGATTCTAATATTATTGGTTATGAAAATAATCAAACATAATATTTCTTTAATGATCAATGCCAGGAATATCCCTACAGTAGACGTGTGAGTGCAGGCAATCCTACTGTCTTTGTCTTTTCTTTAAGTTTCTAAGAAAAGCTTGAAAACATATGATGAACACGTCTTGTTAACTCACATGAAAAAGAAACTAGAAAGAAGGAATAAAATGCTGTAACATACCTGAAAAAAAACTTGCCTTGCAATTTCTATAGCATTCTCAAAACTGAGGTGTGGAGGAGCGAAGGTAACTGTGGATTTTTAAATAGCCAGGAATACTGCAGCTGGAAGAAGAAGTTAAAATCACTTAATAAATTTATGGTGAGTTTGGCACACAGAATAGGCACAAACTAGTCAGTAATACATTCAGATTGAGGACTTGAAGATATATTCTGCTCAGAAAAAGAGTGAAATACTGGAACTTTCTTGTCAGTGTATTAGGAGCTAGAAATCAACATGCTTTTGAGGTAGGGTGCAATTGGTTTGTAAATGAAATTCTGCAGCATGGCTGCCTGGGATAACAGCAAGCTGGCTCATGCACAGACCTTTTCAGTCTCCTGCCTGTGACCTCATGCTGGCTCCTACCATCCCAGGATTACATCATCTTCTTTGGCTATGGGGGGCTCATCACAAAAGGTTTTAGGGTTTTATTAAAAATGGAGAGCGGAATTTGTACATAGAGAATAGGAATTGTTGCATATTTCTGTATCTATTCACAGATGTTTATGTATGGCAGACACATTACCATACTGAATCTTTTACAGCATTTGTCTTACTGAATTTCTTCATTTTTAAACAGGGTTTATATTTACAGTACATTTATTCTAGAATTGTTCAGCTGATTCATTGGTGGGGGGGGAGGAGAGTTAATATTTAGTATACTTTGAGATTTTTATCAGTTGTCTGTAAAGGATGGGAAATTTTCTTCATACTCTACTAGCAGATATGTTTGGTTTCATATTTCCAACAAGAAGCATTAGGTTCTCCAGATTTGAACAAGCACATTGGTTGAGTCTGATTTTGTGTTCAAAAGACGTTGTAGATGTGGACAACATTCAACCAGATCTGGTTGCTCTGAATATTCTCTGGATGAGAATTTTATGCAAAAAATGACAGACATAGGAGTCTTGATCACATCTGAATTTAAGCATCTACAAGAGAAACAGATGCACAAGCTGCCTTCAGGTGCATTCTGTAGGGATAAACCTTATGTTAAGCAGCAGAGCAAGGATTTCCTGTGCATCCATCATTATAATTTAGAGGTAGGTTACACGCACTCTTGCAATTGTGCAAAAGATGTCTGCTTCACACTGGCATTGCAGTTCTTGCAATAGAACTATGAGAACTGTTAAAAGAGAGTAATATGAATGCTAACCAGGGAAAGGAGGTTGTGGAGGTCATTTCTTTGTCGATAGCTGGTTTTCTTTTTCATTTGCCCCATAAAGACTAAGTAGTTCTCTACTGCAGAAAAGTATATTCAGATCTTCCAGTGCACCCAGATCAATGCCACCACTTTTCCAAATAAGTGAAAAATAGACAAAAGGATCTAAAAGAAGTAGGGGGTAGAAGGAATACATTGCTGTCCAATGACCTCTCCTGAATAGAAACTCAGGAATCATATTCAGAACAAAATCACTGTGTCCAAGCAAGCCCCACCACACCACAATGTTTCTCACCTAGAGAACACAATCCCAGAGCCCCACATCAAATCTCCATTGTCACAAAATGTCCAGGTCCCAGGCCTTCTGGCTTAGAGCTTCCCACACTTTCCAACTCCAACACAGAGCCATAGTAGTGCTATCCTCATTTGTCCCAAGATCTCCATCACCAGCTCCACTACTTCCTGTCTAACCCTCAGGCTTGTCCAACGCAAATATCCCTGGGGCCCGCTGCTCCCTCTACCTTGACCTAAATCCCTTCCAATACTGAACTGCTGCCCTCTGGCCCCCAGCTCTGCTCCCCCCCAGCCCCAGACTTGCTCACACCTGGGGCTCTGGGACCCAAGCCAAGCGCAGCAGCTGCCAGCACTTCAGATCCAGCGCTGTGTGAACATCTCCTCCTTCCTCCTCCCACTGCCTGCCTCCCCTCATAGCTGCCCTGACATTCCCTGCTGCAGCCTGCCAAGCTCTTTGCCAAGCTTCTGCTGGAAATTCCCAAAACCCAGGCATGGGCTGCACTTGTTCAAAAATCTGCTTACATGGTGCTCCAAGGACAGAAAAGGAAGACATATCAGGGAAACCCAGGCAGCTCATAGCTCTGCTCCTGCAGGGAGGCAGCTCTGTTTAGTGGCAATAAGGACTCTTGTTTTAATAATAGAACATAGCACTGAGATTTAATTAGCACTTATAGCAACATATGTCAGATAGCAATAGCTTTCAGCAGGCACTTGTGAGAATTGTCAGGACTGCAGACTTGGTGCCAGGGCAATTCTCGGCTCCTGCTTGCAGTGATGTAAGTCCCATGTAACTTTCATTGTTGATCTTGTTTTTCCCTGAGAAAAAGAAAGAAACATCTGGGATGACTGTTTATCTATTCAAACCATACTGTCTGCCGGTTCGTTATCTCTTCCTGTTTTAGGTGACACCTTCTAACTTTCCACTCCAGCCTTGGCTGTTCAATGATGAGTAAGCAGTAATACCGATGCTAATCAATTACAGCTCCTGAATTAAGATTTTATGGCTGTCGGTATCAAACTGTGTTCTGCCTTGCAGCAGAATATGCCATCACATCATTTTTTCATTTGTTCAGATGTATTCACTATCAGAAAATGTAATTAAATTGAAATATGCCATCTGTGAAACTCCAGATTGGTTTTAATCACCAGTAACATGGATGAGGTGAAGCTTGTCTGTGCTGTACCATTGATAAGAAAACACTGGGCAAACAACAAATCAGGTGTGATATTTATTGAATCCTAGAATGGTTTGGGTTGGAAGGGACCTTAAAGATCACCTAGTTCCAACCCAAGTGCCGCAGCAGGGACATCTTCCACTAGAAGGCAGCTTTGTTCTGAATGAGATGCAGGAAAAGTAGTCAAGGGTATTTATTTCTCAAGGTGCATTTCTAACCTGTATCTTCTCTGCTGGGCTACCGGGTACAAAGAAAACATTCACCCAATTATAAATCCTACTTCAGAAGTCACTTCAGGCCCCTGTGAGTGCCCTACCAGACACTGAGAACTCAGTGTGTGAAGGACAGAAAAAAGAGTGAAAAGACTTTTGTGTGGCTCATTGAAGTCTGATTCTTGTGTCCATGGGTGACTGTCAGACAGAGAAAACCAGACTTCTTTTTGCAGGAATGTGATCCAGTATGCAGCAAAGTTCTGTCTTCAAACTGGATGTGTCTTCATGTCTTTTTTTTTTATTTTACACAGAAAACTGCAAAACAAGTTCAACTTTTATCACTCCCTGGATCCAAGATTCTGATTCAGATCCTACAACTAATTCCATTTTTCTTACTTGGCTTGTACAAAGCCTTGGAAGTAGGCTCAGAATTTCTATTACGAACACATCTTCAGAAAAAAGAAAACTCTTTTGAAATGTTTTAGAAAGCCACCCTTTTTGTTTTATATCAAACTGTCGCTCTGAACAGAACAAAGTTTCCTTTTTTCCTATTTTCATCTAATTCTAAGACTTGTAAATAGACAAGATCATTGTGTGCGCTTCACTTGCAAGATTTTGTTCCCTTCAGAGCACACTCATAAAAGGGGAACTTTTTCCTCCAGTTTTAATTTAATTAAAAGCCATGATATGTTTGAAGCTTTGAGCTGATCCAGGGAGAAGATGAATGATCAAGGATATGTTAGCACAGCTGTGGGTAGCAAGGTTACAGCCCTTCCCTCCATGAACAGAAGTGCAGGTAACAGGTTAGAAAGCAGTCCCATGATTCTCACAACTTAGGTTTATTGAAACTAGACAGGAAGGGCAAGATAAATAAGAGTCTGAAGGCAATGAGAGCTTAAAGTATCTCAGTCTCCAGAGGTGAGTGGACTCGAATGGCCTACAATCATGCAGACAAAGGAGAAGGTTGTGATGCTCAACTAATGGCATAAAGGGAAAAACACATTACACGGGTTCCTTCATCATTATCTTACGCACCTTTCAAGATATTCCCCTCTCAGTAGTAATTTATCTCAGAGATTTCTAGAGCAATCTCAAATTACACTGACTCATTCAAATCCATTTAAATCTCTTCAGCAAATGGCTCAAATTTAGAGATTCTTCAGAAGTTGCCAATGATCTCTGTGTTTATTTTGCCTGCTTGTAGAGTGTATTTGCTCTGCTAATTATAGAAATTTTGCTTTATTTATTTATCTATTTATTTACTGCATGTTTACACCTTAGCTTTTTCTTAACAGGATAATGTATCCAGCCTGAGCTCCAAAAAAACTTGTACATTCTTACAGGTAGAATATTTAGGCATCTTCTTCTTTCCTTTGACCACTCTAGTTCCATCACCTTCTGTGGAACTACACAACTCTCAACAAAACTGTGTATTTATTGAGGTAGTCCCACGGCCTAACTTTGGGCATCCCCCTTTGGATGGTTAGTTTGGATCCCGGGCTTACTGTGTAGTGAACAGAGACAGAAGCAATTCAGACCAGGTCCAGACTCATGTTAGGATATGTTCTCAGCTTCTAGTTCTGTTGTAGCATATTTTGCCTATCAGAACTGACCTTCCTCCTTGAATTTTCTCTTTATAAAAACAAAAGCACCAAAGAGGAGAAATCAAGAAGAACAGGATATTCTTGTATCACCATTTTGGCATTTGGGTCCATCCATGGTGCACATGGCATTAGGGAACATTGTCAGATTTCACAACATAGACTTCCTCTCTAAAATTCCTGTGGAAGAGCCTGTTGTTTGCCTCCTAATGTTGTTTATCCTGACAGAAACTAAATTATCAATATTATGTAAAGTTTCATGGTAAGTCTGTGTCCTAGTATTTATCTTTTCTAATGGAAATATTCATTAACAGCAAAACAAATAATCATTATTTTTATACTTTTCATAGTCAAAGTAAACATTCTATCTATGCACAGAACTTGAAATTTACTTCATATCCTTTGGGCACTTGTTCAGATCATTAGAAAATATTCACCAGACACAAGTTCTGCACTTACTACATCTATTAGTGCCTTACAGCCACTTTGAACAGGTGCTGTGTTCAGCAGCTGTGCTATGTAATTTAGTTTACAAGCATTTCAATTCCATTCATCATTGGCATATCTGCTAAGCCAGGCTTTTTTAGCTAATCTGCCATTATCCTCCATAATTTACCTCAATCCTGTTCTTAGCATAGATTTTACCCCTGCTGCACATCAGTATAGTTGAACTCTACCAACCATCTAGGCTCACTGCAGTGGTTGGTACACATGAATCAGTTTCCAGACTGACAACTGCTTGTCTAAAATATTATCCAAAATGGACCTGAGCTAAAAAATCTTCTAGAATGTCCTCACTCAAGCTTTGCAAGCTCTGCTTTGCAGTTGATGGTGATTTGTCAAGACCAAGTGCAAAAGGCATCCTGCTTTTCAGTGGGCTGTGACACACAAAGCACATCCCAGGTTTAAATATCAGATTAGAAAGGTACACCATTGCCAAGTTAGACTTTTTCTTCAGGAGTGGTTCCCAAAAGAAGTAGATTGCTCTCCTTAATGGAGATGACAGTAAAAATGTTAAATGTCAGAAGAAACTTGGACCTTCTTTCAGCTGCTGAAATGTTTAAAAAACAGCATCTAAATGTTCTTGAAATTTTATTTCTGAGGATGCAGACAAATCTGTCTTGGGGAACTGTTTTCAGCACCTGTAAAGACAGCTGCAAACCTGCAGGACTGTGTGACAGTAGAGCCCTGGGCGGAGATGCAAGCATCCTTCATTTTTCAGAGCATTTATCTTATTTAGAAGTCTCCCCAGGTCCCCAAACGGTCACAGTTTAATCAGTTTATTAAACACATCCATGCAGCTTGAAGTCAATCTCTTTTTCCAGTCACCTCAGCAGCAACCATGCACTTTTAGTTTTCTACAAAGCCTCTGGGGTATCCACAGTGTGCTTTACATGGCTGTCATTCCAACTTCTCCTTTTCTGTCAGCAGCACCTTCACACTGGGAGTGCTATTTATGGAGCTTCCTGAATTTTTTATGGGGACCCACACCTCTGTTTTTTACACCCTGAAAATTAGCACTATCACAGCTGTCTTTACCAACACAGTATATAATTTGCACAGGTGTTTTCTTTGAAACAACTTGCCTTAAACATCAGACTGCAGCCTATTTGGGTGTACTAAAAAAACCCAACACATCAACATTTATGATTTCAAAAGGGAAATTGTTCTCCCCTTCCTTTATTTTTTTTCTTTTTTTCAATCTCGAAGCTATGTCCAACAGGAAAAAGAAAGCATGCAAAGGTTGCTTCCATGCTCTTTCCATACACATGGAATAATCTTTATTGATAGAAACAAGAGCTAATTCAGAGCAGGGTTATAGGGAGACATTTATGGTGTGCCACATTCTAGAGGTCTTTAAAAATCTTTACATCTACAAAGCTACATAATTTTAAACTCTTTTTGAAAGGACATCTGTCCATGAGCAGAAATACCCTTGTGTGGACAGCTAGACTACTAGAATTCCATTTAATTGTATAAATGTAGGATTCTATTGTGCTTTTTAATTCACAAACATACTACTGCATCCTCTAAGGAATATAAAATGTGACATAGAGCACTCCACTGTTTGAAATGAAAAATCATAAGTTGCAGGGGAACCATCAGGATCTCAAATACCACTTGGTGCTTTGGTTAAACAACTGAAAAAAGTCCTTAGATCTGAAATTCATGACACCTGGTTTTAGATGTCAACAATGTTTGAATCCATATCTGAGTGTTTAACTGAGAGAAAGATACACTTTTAGAGCAGAAGTCCTCTGATTTGTCTTAGGTATCTACCTTGAAGTGAGATGAATCATATCCTATAAATGCCTCCTTTTTCTCATGTGATTACTTAAGATGGGTTATAAGGGCAAGTCAGATATGATGCTGACACTGTAATCTTCTAAATTAAGTGAAATTAAGCTAATCTGTCACATGATTAATTGCAATGCAGAAAGGAGGCAGAGAAAGAACAAAGTTTCATCTATGTTCTGGGAGATGACTAATGTGTCAACAATGAATATGAGAAAAGACGAAAAGAAGATACATCTGCTCTCTTTTCTTCCTAATTGCAATTAAAAAACAAAAATCTAATTTTCTGTTTATTTTCAGCATCACTTCTGTGGTAACTTCTCTGATCTGGAGATAATTTGGTAATTATTCATTTTGTTATTGAGTACTAAAAGTTAAAACTGTTTTATATATTGCATGTCACATTTCTCATCGTTCAAAGGTGAAGTTTAAGATTTCTGGTGTGAAAAAAAAATCCTGAATATAACCTCAGTGACTGAGAATGTTCTAAGGTGCTTTCTTGACATTTGTTTCCTAGGTAAATGACATAACATATTCCAAGAGAGCCTGAAGGCTCCGATGACAATCTAGCGGATTTGCTACCTTGCTTGACATACTGCTGACATCTCTGCCTGGTGCAGCCCAGGAGGCTGTGGATTTTTATGGCCATGAGGACACATTGCTGACTCATTTTCAGCTTGTTCATCAGGATGGCCCAGACTCTCCTTGATAAAGCTGCTTTCCAGTTGTCTGGTGCCAGCCTGTGGGTGCCTGGGGTTATTCCTCCTCAGGTGCCAGACTTGGCATTTCCCATTGTTAAATTGCCTGATGTTTTCTTTAGCCAATTTTTCCACCTAATCCAGGTCCTCTGAAAGGCAGTACAACTACATGATACACCACTCACTCTTCCCAGTTTTGCAAGACTTAAGCCCATTGAGAGTGAACAATGTATTATCTTCTAGGTCTTTAATGAAGGTGTTGCACCAGTATAGAGCCTTGGGGTGCACAGCCAGTGACTGACCTACAGGTGAACTTTGTGTAACTGGTCATAACATTTTAAGCCCAGCAGATCAGCCACTTTTCAGTCCAACATTCTGCCTACTTATTTAGTTTGTTTTTCATCACCTTTTCAATGAGGATGTTGTGGGAGAAAGTGTTCAAAGTCTTATTAAAGTCAAGCTAGAGAATATCAGCTGCTCTCACTTCATCTACCCAGGTTTTCCTCACAGAAGGCTGTCAGATTTCTCAGGAATTATTTCCTCTTCATAAACACATGCTGATTAGTCCCCATCACCTTCTTGTTCTCCATACTTTTGGAAATCTCTACAGAGCTTACGGAGAAAGGAGAGGAAGGTGCTGATCAGTTTTGTCCCTCGTATCCAGTGACAGAATACACAGGAACAGATCAAAGTTGTTTCAGAAGATGTTCAGGCTTTGCATTAGGAAGCATTTCTTTATCCAGAGGGTGATCAAATAGTGTAACAGGCTTCCCAGAGGGGTGAATGATGCCCCAAGTCTGTCAGTGTTTACAAGGCGCTTGGACAAAGCACTTAAAACGTGCTTTAACTTGGATTGCTATGAATTGCTCAGGCAGCTGGAATAAATGATCATTGTAGGTCCCTTCCAACTGAAATATTCTATTCTATTCTATTCTATTCTATTCTATTCTATTCTATTCTATTCTATTCTATTCTATTCTATTCTATTCTGTTCCATCTTGTTTCCAGGATTATTTGAACCATCACCTTGCCAAGGACCTAGGTGAGGCTGGCCAGCTTGTAGTTCCCTGGATTATCCTTTTTTGCATTTCTTGAAAATAGAAGGGACATTTACTTTCTTCCAGTCTTAGACTGAAAATTTAAGAATTTAAGCTAAAATGATGGTCTTATCTGTAGTGACTAAAGCACCAGCATGTGTTCAATGAGAAATCCCTGGAACAGAAGTGGAGTGGACAGAGATGTCTCTACAGTCTCAAGCCATCTGCAGTAATTGTGTGTCAGGGTCCCATTACTATTATTGTTCATCATAAAACATATGGTTAGAGAAAGTCAGGGCAGGGAGATTAAAGTTCAACAGAAAAATCTGCAAGGTTAATCCATGAAGCCAAAAACTGGCATGCCACCCAGTTCTGCTAATTACTAACCCTATTAAGATGCTTAACTAAGACTAGATGGAAATGCAAAGCAAATGGAGGCATAGCTTTAGTCATCTGTTTCAACTGAAAACAAACAAAAACCACACAGAGCACTTCTGAATCAAAGCTCATAACTGTCACTGATGCTTTCACAGGAAAATCTCACTGAACCTGTAAAAGGAATGTTAATGCTGCCATCCTCTCTTTCATGCTGTTTGTTCTCTTTGCTCTTTTCACTCTCGTCCAGCAGAAAATTTAGTCCCTGAATCAATAACATACTACTGCATTCATGAAAATCTTCATTTATAGCCCAAATGCACCCTTAATTATCCTAATTAATTAATTATTTTCTGCTGCTATTACAGTGTAACAATTTAGAATGACAAAATACCTCATTGAAGTATTTCTGGGCATAGAAAGCAATTCCAAAGGAACAGAGATTGTTCCTCTGGGAATGTTAAACTATACAAATTGTAAAAATTTTCAGGGTTAACACCGTAAACAATCCTCTCATTTTTCACCTGACATGCAGAGATTTAAACACTTAAATTTATACAAAAACCTATGAATTTCAAGTCTGCTGAATATCTATTTTGCCTGTTTATATCCAGTGCTAATCCTCTGAAAAAGAGTCTTTTAAATCTCGTTTTATCAGTAAGTCCTTTAAATCAGAAAGAAGTGGAATATATCTCCCCAAACCTCTGTAGGCAGATATAGCTGACAATGTATAGCAATCTAGTAACATATTGTTGTTTAACACTGTCAGGAAATTAAAATTCAAATAAACCACTCCCCTTCCCTCCACCCCTTCCAGTAAGAGAGGGACGAAGATGGAGACTCTTGGTTGAGATGACAATTTACTGAAGGCAGAAAGCAATGGAAGAAGAAACATGCAATAATAGCAGCAATCTTAAACAAAAAAGCATACAAAAAGAGAAGGTCCTTTCCACACAGAAGGTGTTCACCACTTCAACTTAGTTCCACATGGCTGCCAGGACAAAGACAAGATGGCGGCTGTTCCTGCACCCAGTCCCACATGGCTTTCCACAGACGAAGACAAGATGGCAGCTGTTCCCACAGACAGTTTGCATCCTCCCCAGCCCAAGACACTGGAAAACACCAATGGACAAACCCCTGAGAGCTAGATCCTGCACATTGCACTGCACTGCTGCTTCAGGTGCTGGACTCAATTCCATGCAGCTGATACCAGCTTCGCTGGTTTCTGGCTGCTCCACCCGGCTCTGCTCAGGTTCCTTCAGCTCAGCTCCTTTTGCCTCAGCCCTGCTTCGTTCAGCTTGGCTCCTTTTGGTTCACACTGGACTTGGCTGGGCTCAGGCTTGCCCCCACCACTTGGTTCCACATGGCACTTCTCACATCGGTGCTGCTTTTCAGTACCACGTCTTGGAGCCATGACTCAGAGGAGTGGGCAGGGGACAGGCAGAGGTGGCAGAGGATGCAGTCCACAAGGCTGATCTCAACAACCTTCCCAGCCCTGGAGAGAGGGAGGCAAAATGATGCACTTCAAGGGTGTGCTCACCTTTCCTTCCCCCTGGGACCATGCTGCCAGCAGAGATGGGGGTGGTACAGAACAGCAACCTGGGCACACTGCCAAGGCTTTTAATGCTGCGGCACCTCTACAGCCAGGGCATACCTGGAGGGTACTCAGGTATCAAATACTTCTGCAGAGGGCTGGCAGAAATGACACAGGAGCTAGGACAGACCTGTGCCCTGCTAGACTGACAATGCAAGGCAACGAAGAATACACTCATCCTTCTCAAATGTCAGTAGGGCTGTGGGTGAGTTCAGCTCCAGTTGTCCAGATATGAAAACAGCACTGATTGTCAGTGCTCTTCTGTGTTGCAGACACAGTCCACTCCAGAGGACAATTCATCTAGTTCTGTAACAGAGCAAAAAGAGGAGGAAAGAACCACAGTGTAAGGCATTTCTTCTTCAGAAAATTGGACCACTAATTTAGACTGCATAATTACCATTCCATCAACTAAATATGCTGACATTAATGCCACTCAGGACTTGATTCAGTTTCCGTAAGAAAAGTGAATAACCTCAATGTGCCGGTTTGGACACA
>VZRX01005342.1:15686-54792 GCA_013398075.1 Notiomystis cincta | reverse complement strand
CACAGCCATTCACCGGTTTGCGACAGCTGGATATCGGGAAACGGGCGCTGCTTTACGGCCGCGGCGCCGCCTTCTGGCTTCGGGAAGGGGTCGGCAGAGGTGGCCGCCATCTTGTTGTACGGATAGGAGTCAGTCGGGAGGGCTGAGTCGCAGAGGGTGGGGTTTGCAGGCCGTGCCTCCGTGGGGGCGGCCATGTCATTGTACGGAACGCCGGGGGTGGCTCCCGCCGCGCCCCGCACGGATTATTTTTAAATTAAAATTTGAAAAACACGGTTTTCTTTCTTCATAGTTTGACTCTGTTTTTCTAGGTAGCTTTGCAGCTTTCCTGCCAGGCTTGGGTGTATTTGTTAGCACGCGAGGCGCTTACCAAAATGTGCGGTTGGGTGACGCTGTAATTCCTACTCTGCCTCTGAGCGGCTTGCTGTGTGATACTTGTCTTCATCATTATGTGGATTCGTAGAACCTGGCAAGGGTTTACTTCTCTTAATGCTGTTTGTGCGTGAGAGGGGCTGGGAGGTGCTTAGCTCTCGGGTTGTCAGAAATACACAAACGCCACCTCGAACACTTCAAAACTCAAAACGCTTGACCCACCCTGATTCTCCACCTCTCGCCTATTATTTCCCCCCATAAATCCTAGAACATGCAAGAGAAACAAAGTAAGATTTAAGCATCCACGCGGATGTAAAAGAAAGATGTCTGACAAAGGGGTAATTCTCAGGTAAACAGACCAGACAAATCTCATGATTAATACGGTTTGGTGAGCCAAATCCTTTGGTTACTTCTGCAGGTGATGTTTTACATAACGCTTACAAACCAGAGAGATGTGACTAACTGGTAGGAAGAACAGAAAGACTATTTGCTATGCTGAGGAGGAGTCAAACACAAGGGCAATTACAAGACCATCCCACTACATAGGTGCCTTAAATACAGTTGGGCAATATGTCATTTGTTTATTGTAATTACAGGATAACCCAAAACGTTAAAGCTGGCACTATAGTGATTTAATGATAATAAAAAAACCCATCCCTTAGTAACTTTGGCTCTAATTAAGAAGGAATCTAGCTGTCACAATAAATTGCACTTACATGGCACTTGGAGATCATCCACTGTCTTGTGGTTTTCATCACCTTTTGAAGTGTTGCAGAACATCTGATCATTATCTTTCCTTTCTCCTGTGATGCAGCTCCACAGCAAGAAATCATCTAGCAAGAAATCACAGGCACTTTCACTGACCTTTCCTTTTCTTCTTAGAAGCAGATGAGAGTATGCTCAGTAATCATAAAATACGAACAAAAACAATGTTAGTGTAAAACGTACATATTATTAACTATGGTAACTCTTTCTTGCTTTCCCATTTTGATTAAGGTAATAAATTGTCCAGGGAAAACTGCCCATTTAAAAAATCTTGGATTCCATACCATCGTAAATCCAAATTGTTTTAAGGGATTTGTAGTGGTGTATCTCTACTCCATTTTCCCAAATTTGCATCTTATGGACAGTTTAAGAGCAGTTCTGTTTCATTCCATTTCTGTGTATTCATCCATGGCAGGTGAACTTAAAAGTTATTAAATTTATTCATTGAAGGACTTGTGTAGAGCTAGTGATGTAAAACATATCAATAAAGAACAAAATATACTTAAATGGTATTATAACATCTTTCTAGAATGTTTTTCAGAATTTTATTGCACTTACCACTTGCATTTAAAATACTACTTTTAGTGTTGCAAGCATTGTAGTCTACCTGTGTGGTGGGTTTGCTGAATGCCTGATACTTCTTTCTGTACAACATGAACCTTCAGAGATACCAGTGACTACATTACTCTAAAAATAAGTTTAGTCATTAATTGAAATATTTTTGTGTGACTTCAAAAACTTCAGGATGAAAGTAATTATAAGCAAGAACTCATATGCCTTTTTCTTAGAGCAAAGATTCTGTTAATATTTGAGGTTTCATCTACTTAGAATGATTTGGGTTGATTTTAAAATCTGTTCTGCTACTCTGCAGATAAAGAATCTGAGGTAAAATTCAGAGATTTTTCTTGTCGGCTCTCGAACTGCTGGTGACAGAAGATCCAATGTGAATGGACAAGTGAGATATTAAGAAACTAAATTAAATCAAAGTTGTACCAGCATGCAAGTAAGGAATAAAAGAATTAAATTACCAGGGAGATAGGGAGATAATGCAAAGCAAAGATGTGGGTTTTTTTAAATCCACAAAGTTTTCCAGGTGTGCTATAACAACAGCTTTGTAAGTATTTAGAACAAACAATCTTACTTTAAAACTCAATTGCTGAAACTAAGGATTTTCAAAGTAACCAGGCTGACCTGAACAAAAATTGGACCAGGTTCTTTGAAGAGTTGCCATCAAGATAACTCTATTAAGTTCAAGAACTTTGGGGAAAACTTGAAAAGCCTTACATCTTGCAGGTTACTTGGAATTTGGACTTTGACTTCTGGTGGCTTTGGAATGCACTCTGGTGGGGTCTTCAGCTGCATGTAACACTTTCTGCTGGCTTAGAACACTCCCTCTCTTAGGGTGCCAGCCAAGTCCCTCCAGGACAGCAGCTGGTTGTAAGCTGTAGTTAGTAACAGACCCTGCTGGAAAAGCATGAGAAAGCAAGCAGCACTCCTCTGCGTGATGTGCTACAGGCTAAAAGCAAACCACTGTTTAAAATGTAGGGTTTATTTCATTGGCCTAAACTAATTGGAGCTGTACTTAGCAAAAAGCCCTCATTCCATACCAACCACACTTCAAACTTTACTCTAGGGCCCAAAAGCTGGATGAAGTAATACTTTCCAGACAGATTAGTACTTCTCAATATTATTTTTTTCGAGTACAACACTGCCAGGAAACGTTCAATCCACAAATAAGAGTGTGTAGGGCTTTTTCATTCTTAGCAGAATTGTTTATAGTTGGGAGAAAATGAAGTTGATCAGAGAGTTGTGAACAAGTGTATAACTAGTGTTAATTCATTTTTACCTGGTTATGGTACTGCATCTCTCCAATTATAATACACAGGAGACTTTTCATATCCTTCACAAGACATGTATAGGTTTAATAAAGAGCTAGCAAGGATGATCTGCAGCAGATAAGTGTATTCCAGTCCTCCAGACACAAGCCCTTGATCAGAGTTAAAATTCTGCAGCCATCTCCCCTGCTGACTGTTTGGTTGGAGCAGCTGTAGCTAACAAAGCAGTCAGGGAGGAAAAGGTACCTCAGCTGAACCAGCGGGACAGAGCAGTGACATTCTCTGCACCACCACTGCAGCCTGCAGGATGGAGCTTTCCTTAGCTGCAGGAAGTCAGTCAGGGCAGTGGTGGGAGATTATTCTTTGTCTCCCCTCACTTCCACGTCCTGGAAAAAAGCCCACAACAGTCACAAGTCCATTAGAATTTTGAAAACTTTAAGAAACCCTTTGTCACAGTTGAACCCCCTGAGCCAGCAGCTCAGCCCCACACAGCCACTCACTCAATGCCCTCCAGTGGAACAGGGAAAAGAACCGGAAAGGCAAAAGTGAGAAAGGGTTCAGATCAAGACAATTTAACAGGTAAAGCAGAAACTCAAGCAAAGCCAAGCAAGGAATTCATTCACCACTTCCTCTGGGCAGGCAGGTGTTCAGCCATTTCCAGGAAAGCAGGGCTCCATCACGTCTCACAGGAACTTTGGATGTCAGACACTGTAGCTCAAGTGTCCCCTTCTCCTTCCCCCGGCTTGTGTTGCTAAGCACATCGTCATCCAGTCTGGGATGTCCATTGGGATCAGCTGTCCTGGCTTTAACCTCTCCCAAATCCTTGTGCTCCCCCAGCCACTGACTGGTGGGGCAGTGTGAGAAGCAGACTCCATGCAAGGCCTGCTCAGCAATAACCAAAACATCCCTGAGTTATCAACGCTCTTTTGGTCCCAAATCCAAAATACAGCCTCATACCAGTTATTCTGATTAAAACTAACTCTCTCCCAGCCAAACTATTACACCCTCCCATTTCAGGGTAGTTCCAGTATTTCATTGATGTCAAGAAAAGAAAACATGGCAATTTAGTCACTATGCAAAACATAGTGTTTCTTACCCTTAAAGTTTATCTTCAGCAGGCTGCACGAGAGAAGCAAATCAGAGAGAATTTAGTTGGTATCCAATTTGCATAGGAGACAGCAATAGGAAATTTAGCAGAACTATGATGCCCCTTTTTATGTTTTAATTAGACCCAATTATAATCCTTATATAGTTAAGGTATTTTTCCTAATGCAACAATTCAATCAACTTCATTTAACAGTTACTGAGGAAAAAGGACTGTAAATACAATTTACACAGTCAGACAGTACTTATGTGAAAACTACCCAGTGAAGTATTTCCAGGTTGTGAAACTCACTTGTTAAATGCTTTGCCCAGAAGCAGAATAACAAACTAGGTCGTTAGTCTGGACATAGTAACTAGACAAAAACTGTCACTAGAAAATGCACTGAAATATTCTCAAGTACCTTGGGAAGCTTTCAAAAACAATGATTACTCTAGAAGCATGATGAGGGCTCCCTACCCTAGTGTTTATCATCATGGAAAAATCATATGACACGACATTTTTGGTTATTTTAGAGATCAGAATAGCAATTTTCTACCACTGGATTTTGGCCAGCTATGGGTAAGGGAAAAAGGTGCTTTGCTTGGTCTTCTGCAGGTTTTTTTTTTAAACACAGTCTTAGCATTTAAGGTTCAGTAACAGCCTTTTTGAGTGGCTTCTAGTGTGAAAACTTCTTTAGGACAGTACCTGTTCAGTTGTACTTGCCTTTTTGTAACAGAGGTTAGTAAAACCTGTGTTCACAGCTGGCTAGAAACAGTGAAAACCAACAGTGCTAGCTAAAAAGGTACAATGTGAGAAACCTACAGGATTAAATCAATCATTTTGTAGTTATTCTAGGAGATGAGGAGACTTTGCTATGCTGTGTATTTTTTTCAATAAAAAATGGCAGGACAAAACCAGACATTTTATATTAAAGTAGCTACTGTTGTAGAGATCATTGATTCAGGCTGATAAAGCCTAAAAACCTTCACTTTAAAAAAAACCCCATCCATTAAATGATTTATGGTCAAGGAATTGTATGATTAGATTTCCTGTTTCATCTTACCTGCACAGTTCTGGCTGTAACTCTGTACTCCTTTTAGCTAGGAATTTAAAAACCCATCTTATACAATATACAGCTCTGAAATTGAAATGTTTACCTCATATATGGTTAAGCTTGCCCCTTATTCTGTAGTGTGTGTTCTAGAAATAAGCCTCTTTATTGGCTAAAGTCAGAATTAGCACGTTTAAAAACACAAAATACAGCCTTAGTATACAATAGTTAAGGCTTGGCATTGTTGAAGTGGCAAAAACTAGGTTCCCCAAGCTTGTCCTACCTCAACTTCTCCTCTCAAAATTTGCTAAAGGAATTAAACCAAGACCTGAAGTACAATCACCCTCAAAATCCATATGAAAAAGAAAGCTCAGCTTGGAACAAAATCAAGATCTTTATGCCAGTAACTTTATGAAGCCATGTCAGACTTGTTTTGGCATCTGCATGATAGCAAGGGCAAACTGTTTGAAATTGGAAGCTGTGAAACCACTTAGCTAGAAACAGCAGCTCTACACCAGGTCTAAGTTTGTTCAGTTTAGGTTTTTACTTTTGTTTAAATAAGCAGGGAGCTCAGCTGCTTTCACTTTGCACAGTTCTGGTTCAGCCTTAGGTATATCAGCCAGGCTTGTGCACTGGCTCCTTTGGTACACTCAGATGAAGTGCTTTCACTGCTAAAACAATCTACTGAAGCTTTTGAAAGGAGAGAGAGAGCCAGTGACCTACCTTCTTACTAGTTCATATTACCATTTTAAACATTGAAACTATTTATAGTATGGGACACTGCAGCTTAGACAAGGACGTGCTGAGCATGGCTGTTCAGTTCTCAGGCCACAACAATACTGAAGGCTGGTCAAACAGCCCAAGAGCTGCAAGAAAGGGATTTCAGAAATGCTTCCTAGCATTTATATTCAGGTTTGATTTGAAATGTAAGCGCCAGGCTTCAACTACGAATATCAAGTCCCTCAGCAGTTCTCCGAAATGAGGAAATAACCTGTATTAAAATCTGATTCAAGTCTCATGCAGGGGGGAAGCCATACACATTTATGCTTCATAAAGTTGAATTTTAACTTGAAAATATATTGCAGCTGAATAACAGTGTTAGCCAGCCCCTTCAGTGACTGTTTTCAGGTTTAAGAATTTCAACTACATCACTACTGATGTACTGAAGGACTGATGCTATGACCATGCTATATTTTAACAGGGTATGTATTTAAAAGAAGCAGTCTTAATGAAGTATGTAGCATTGCACTTGTAATTTCTTGACCTTTCAGTTAAAAAGAAAGAAGGTAACTAAATCCTAAATTCATTTTTATCAAGGTAACATTCTTGAGAATGGCATTAAGCAAGAACTAAAAGAAATAACTCCAGCTAAATGCAAATGATCCTAAATTATTGAAACTTGGAGATCAGTTCTATGTAATATTCATGTACATCCCACATTAGGAAAAAGGTCAGTGATATGCCTTAAAATTAAAACCACATGCAAGATTAATACTAAAATGCATATTAACTTGTTTTATTGAGGCACAACAAGGCATTGTGAATAGCCCATACTTGAGGCAATCGATAGTGTAGTAAGCTGGACATTAATACAGTTTAGGGTAAGTGCAAACAATATACATTCACAGCTTTATTAGCAAGGCTACATCACAACTGATAAAGTGCCAAATTAGTGCTGATTCAGTACCCCAACTCCATGATTTCACCTTGCAAATCAGGACCACCATTTCCCCCCAATAATGGAACCACATATCCTCTATAAAGTCAGTAGTAAGTGCAAAGCTAGTCCCACCCCCCTCACCAAGGTGTTTGGAGCAGCTCTTCTGTAAACATCGCACTGGATTTTAGTCCTGATAAAGGAGGTATCCCGAGAAAGTGGAGTATTTCCAGCTACTTCCATAGATGGCTCCCCGATGCAGCCGCAGCCAGATCTGATCTCCCTGGAACAGCTGCAGGACTGCATGGTTACTAGCTGTTTCATGGTCAGGAGCCCCATCATTGGCATATGCTGACACGAGGACCTCTTCATTCTTCATGAGATTCACGTACAGAGGGACATTTACAGCCAGTTTCAGCATGTGGAAGATGAAGACATAGGTACCATTCACCGGACAGTTGAACCTCCCAAGCTGGATATCAAAAGTTTCTCCAAGGTTGTTCAGCAACAGGTCAAACACAATGGGCTGGTCTAGAGTTCCAGGGGCCAGGTTGGATGTTCGAGCGGCAGAGAAGGCGACCCTCATCTGCTGCGGGAGCGGGTAGACGTGCACCGGCAGGATGGTGGCAGCCTGGCTCGTCACAGGCACATCCACGGGCGTGATGCTGCGGGAGTCTCCCTGCCCAGAGTCGCCGCTGTTAAAGGTCTCATTGTCTCGTTCTGGGCTGCTCACCTGAGAGGAGTCACTCCACCCTGCTGTTAAGAACCATTAGCAGCGATAAGTATTATAACAGAAGGATACCCTTAAGCCTGCGGGCAGAATCTTAAGCAGCAAGTGCACAAGCTTTGCAGCAGATTGATCTTTCAGCCACAGCAAGTTGTCAGAGGACCCCAGTGAGAACAGAATTTGAAGCTGGCTTACATTCATCACACTTGCATTGAGCAGGATGGGACATAACTGAGCTATGAACAATTGCTCCTTGTACTTCCAAGTAGGAGAGGGTAGCAGGTTGCAATTGTTTTAGCTTTAGTATGTCATGTGTCAGCTTAAAAAGCATATGCTAACTTCTGTGAGAAAATAAAATGTAATCACTGAAAACACTGACAAAGTTAGAGCCAAGTCACCTTTAAGATCCCAATTTTCACTTCATGTTGCTTAACACTGTTCTTCTGTAGTTGCATTTCTAGTAGACCTTATGATGCTAGAATATTTAGTAGTCTGACAAACTAGAGCTGCCTTTAAGTTTTCTGCACCTCATTCCCCAAAATAAAGCTGTTAATCTTTTCAAATATCCAAGTGAATAAGATCTAGAATGAAAACATTAAGAGATCTAAGAAATTTAGAGCAGTCACACTCAAGTTGCAAACCATTGTTATTTCCACTGGAAAACAACACCTTAAGACAGACAAAATAAGTGAAATTGCTGTGAGATCTTGATGCTAATGAGTACTTCCATCAGCTGTTAATTCATCACCATGATCTCTTATTTAGCTCTCCTCTGAAGTATATTCTCTAAATCATCCCTCAAAACTAGGATATGACCTGATTTATCCTAAAACAGCTTCCACAATATACCATAATTTCCCTTTAGTCTTTAAAGCTCATTTCACTTCTCTGTGAGGACTGGAAGTGCATCTTTTTCCAGCACATACAGTAGAAACAACTCATCTTGTTTCCATCTCTTCAAAACACATGCTATGCATGCTTGGACCCAAACAACTAGTCATTTATTTCTTTAGGTTTTACACTCCACTATGGAAATACAGAGTAATCTGTATTACCAAATAAATATTCATAGAAAAAGTTATTTTACAAGTCTCTAATCTGAAAGTCTACCCAGAATAAGGAGAGAGTACACAATTAAGGGGAGAAGTCCAGTGCTTCTTCCCTGAACACAGGGAACCACCCTGTGTGTGTTTTCCAGTCAGGTTATTTGTGAAGTTCAGTAAGTTACCATTGTGTCAAAACTTTTGACATGAAGACTCCAGACTAAGAAGAGTGAAATTAAATCATCTGCTGTGTAAGAACAGCACTCAAATCTCCACCCAAGCTTGGTTAACTTACCCCAAGCTTGATCTGTTAGGTGAGTGATGGCATTCAGCTTTTCACACTGTTCCCAGTAACACCTGAGCTGCAATGCCCAAGCACATATTGGACCACTGGGGACCTGATGTGGGCCTTACCTCTTGAATTTGCTCGAGGACCACTACTTATCCCACCTCGTTTATAGCACTGCTGGTAATTAACATCCTGAAAGAGAAGTGATAGGAAGATGGTTCAGATAAGCAAATCTGAACTCAATTGAGGCAAATACACTTCTTTCACAATGAATTCCATCTCTAGAATAGGCAGTGACAGAATTCAGAAACAAGATGTAGATAAATAGCTTTACTTATGGAAAATTTACTTTTATAATAGCTTGTATAAAACTAAAGATCTATTTTGATGCCTGTTGTAGCAAGTTAGCTTCTGAACTATGGACTCAGTTGAGGTTACTGAGCACTACCCTTAAATCTCAAGTCTGCTCAAAGTCCACGAGCCTGCACAGAAGACACCCCCAGACCCTACTCACACCAGGTACCTTTGCCTTCTTTGCTTTTTTCTTTTGGGGGTGGGGTGGGCAGGGGGGCAGTGGTTTTTTTGGCCTAACTACGTTCTCAGCCAGTCCATTTAGGAGTTCATTATTTTACATTACAGAGGCATTTTAGTGAACCAACTCTTAAAATAATAGACCAGACTTATACAATATGTTCTTCACCATCTGCTTGCATTTCAAAGATTCCTTTCAGACTAAAATCAACCTGTCATAGAGAGATATTACCTGTCTGAACTGACTGACTTCAGCTCTGTCTACCATTCCACAAAAGGGTTGGTCTGTGAAACAAAACTCTAGCTTGTAAGTAATAGTTCACCTGTTAGGATAATGAAAAACTACCATGTTAGAAGATTGTACAGTTGAAAGCTACTGGAAATAAAGTCAATACTTACCCTCTGAGAATATGGCATTCCAGCATAATCTCTACCAGGAAATTGTAGCTGGCCATAGTTGCCATTAGTTAATGAAGGTGAACCTCTGTAAGCATCAAAACCTGTTCAAATAAAGTTGATTATTCAGTATCATTGATTTACAGTACAAGTCCAGAATATAACTACAGCTCTTTTTGGCAATTATGTACACTAAGTTATGCACTAACAGAGCTATTCTTAAATTTGAAATTGAATAGGAGTCTTGCTAGTCCTATAACAAATGCATTTCATTAGCTACTCATACTTAAACACTGTGGCTATATCAAGATTACATTTTTAAAAATATTGGCATCAGACCCTATCCATTGCCTGTGATACTAATGGGATGCCACAGAACAGCTGAAAAGCTTGCTAAGTCCAGAAATGGGATTTAAGGTAGAATTAGGAAACACTATTTTGCTGTTACTTACACTGGGCTATTACTGTTGTACATTTAGGTGCTACTATAACATTTTGCCTCTCTAGCTGCAATTTCATACCAGACACCACCAAACCCTGGATTGCTGTTAAGTCAGAACTATAAAACTCATTACCTGGTACATGTTCCTACAAGGTACTGAGCAGGCTCAGTCCAACAAGTAAAGCACCTATCACAGACTAAATGCCCTTCCACTTCAAAGGGGAATAGGCCACAACCTGCAGCTGGTAGCTACCAAAAACCTTAATTTAGTAACTGCTTAAAATCAGCTGAGACTCTCTACATTACTTCAGCTAGCAGCAAAAGAGTAACTGGTCTGCAGAGACCAAATAAGCCTCCTCTTAAAACTCTTCAGTTTGTTATTCATCTAGAAGGGCTCTTCACTACTGGGAGCTTCTCCCTATCCTGGTTTCTGCTGGTAATATTAAAGTGAGCAGTGCTAAGTGAAAAATACCTTATTTTGGGCAAACACAGCCAGTGGTATCTGAAGAGAAAGATGCCTGCCCAGTTTGTCAGCAAGATTCCAAGAGAAAGAATTCAGTGGGTAAAAAGTTCAGAACAGTAAATTAAATTGCCAACAGAAAAGTCCATATGAGTGATCTAATAACCTATTAGTGAAAGTTTCTATCTTCATATTTAAGCAAGCTATGAAATTGCTCTGCTATCTCAAGTGCAGGGACTACAAAGAGAAGTCAGAATGAACTTCCTTAAATTCTACAACAGAGGGCCCCATTCTCTGCACATTGCCCTGAAAGTCTTGTTTTGAGAAGCTTCACATGTAGAACATGAATTTAGTACTGTGCTGTGTTAAACCACATTCTCATGATCACACTGGATGGCTTTTAGGATGCCAGTAAATACAGACATACCTTTGTAGCCACCAGGGGAGCGATACGAGTTCGCCAGCGACCTTCCGCCTCTGGCAGCCCCTCGGACAGACCCGCGACTGTTGAGGTAAGGCTGAGGGGGTCTGGGAATAACATTAGCCTGTGCTGGATAAAAGGCAAGGCTACCATTGCTAACAGGAACAGCTCCATCAGATTGATAGTTCACTGCTTGAAACAAAAGGCACAGATGAATTCAAAGCTGTTTTTTACTGCAGTAAGTTACCATGCATAGAAGAAAGGGCAGCATTAGGACATTCAGAGACCAATTAAGCTGCTCTAAATATTCTGTTCTTCTGCCCCTTCATTACTTCACTTAAGTGATTGGATCCTCCCCTTTGTTTTGTAGAGCATAATGCCTGTTAAAATCTCCTGTAGACAGCTCAGACTCAGTGGAAGCCCCTAATGCACTCAACAAGAGTCAGTTGCATAGGTGAGAACAAACTTGCCAGCAGCATGAAAAAACCCAATCCAGGTTAAAAGCAAGCAACATTTGATTAAGAGTTTTCACTGATAACCTAGGTCACTTCAGTACTGACATCCCTTGAAACAGTGAGACAAACTCCATCACACCTAGATAGCAAAAAAGTAACTATGGAAAGCAGATATTTGGGTTCAGTCTCTTCAATAGACATTCCTACTACATATTAAGCAGTTCAACTCCAAGCAAAATGTACTCAAGAATGCTTTTCACTCACAGGGGTGAGTGGTTAGCTCTAAACACTTATCTTGCAACCATGAGTGTACTTTCACAAGACCACGCTGTATTTCAATCCAAAAAGCTTAAAATTGATCCAGAACAACAGTATAAACCCCTATGTGAAGTCTATGCAGAGCCACTTCACAAGGCTAATAAAAATATTACAATTGTTCATCAAAAAAGTACAGAAGGCTTTTCACCTGTAGTCTCAGTGATGAGAAGGGGCATTGAAGCTAAACATGCTTTCCTGATTGCTACACTTACACTGTTCTCTTGAATTCTTAATGTCTCATTGACTTCACACACTATCAGTCTGCTTCTAGTCTAAGACCTGTGAAAATTACTCTGGCAGAAAAACAGAAGTTTTAAATGATCTTGAGCTATTTCATTAGATAGCCTTATGAATACAGATCCCTAGTTGTCACTTTCTTTTGTCCTAAAACCTCAAAATATTTAGGGGCCAGTTTCATGTCAAATTTAGTGCCATCTATACAAACCCACCTGGTGCACTACCTGAATATCAAATCAGGTTTGTGTTGAATGCAACAGCTCAAGACCACTTACTAGTTTAGTATTTTTCAGGTCAGATTGAAAACTTATCCCAGCTTTCTTACTTTGCATTCAGCAACTCCCAACACTATTACCAGAGACCAAATTAATGGCTCCAAATAAGCCTATTTCATCATTGCTACAATTCCAAGCAAACGATTGTTTGACTGGCAAGTATCACCACATACTGAAGTTCTCACCTACTGGGAAATTCAGGCATTTAATCCAATATAGAAACAAGTTTAAAGCAGCCTTTCATCCTGCTAGCAGTTTTGAAATTAAGTTTACATACCTTCAACTACATTAGAGTTGATGTATGCCTACTGTTAGACGTTTATGTAGCACCTGCTAAGAATTTCACTGGTTTAAAAGAACTCACAGCACATGATAATGAATTTAAATACTATTATAATCTGAACATACTTAAAGACTACTTGAAATACAGATGCAAGTGCAGTTCTCACCTGAAGACAGAGATTCTTGTGAAAGAGAGGTCTGTTCAGCAACATGGGAAGATTGCAACTGGCATTGAGGAGGAGTCTGTGTACTTGCTGTGGAGAAACTCTGGTTATATCCTGCTGAATACGAAGAATCCTCTTTAATTTCCTGGTCTTTACGTGGAGGCAGTGGTGCATTCACTTTAAATACCTACAACATGTTTGAAAACAAGTGCTTAACACTAACAGCTCCAGTCCCTGCCTAATGCCACCACCCTGCTGTGCTGTGGTTTAAATCCATATGCTTTTTAGCATATTTCTATAACACCAACTGCTTCTTAGAAATAATCAAACACATTGTACATCACCCTACTCTTCTCCCTCCTAGCAAACTTACAGAACACACTCCTGTTTATGTAGCTACTACCCAAGGAACAGCTTGATTGACCACAGCTAATGCTATCAGCAAAACAATTACCATGCAATGAGCTATTTTCTTTCTATGGGAAATACACAGTTAAATTCACTGACTGCCTGTCCTATAGCTCAACAGGATAGGACAGCCTATCCTGAGATAACATTCACATTTAGGAAGAATCTGGGTCTTTCTGCATGTCTTGGAGCATGATGTAACACTGCTATCCACTCAAACACCGTATTAGACATCATTTGCCTTTTCGGTAAATTGAGCTTCATCTTTCCCACTCATTTAAAGGTCCCCAAGAGTAAACACTTGACCTAAGTCTTGTCATTCAAATGCTATAGTCTGGGCAATACAATGATGAGCAGATATTAGTGCTAGTTAAATCTAATAAGCCAGACTTCAGTCACTCCAATGACTGTATTACTTTATAGCAAATGACACAATTACCAGAAATAATGCTGTCAAAAGTGACAACTCATATCGACATCAAATAGGCAAAGGCTATTTTGATTAAAAGGATCTAAGTTTCACATAAAGAGCTGTCAGCAGTACTGGTAATGAGTCTGCAGGTGTATCTGAGCATTTTCCAAGATTATAAACTCTTTGTAGACAGACTTGGGCAAAAGCCACAGCTAGATGATGCAAGAAACAGCTTGACAATTCTTGCCATTTGCAGATGCCCTTATAATTAAAAAACAAGAAAAATACTTTTTCCAGGGTCAAGAAACACAGTATTGCCTCTAAGAGGCAGCATGGAAATGCCTTATGATACTGAAGTGTTGAGCATAAATTTTGAACCACTGTAAAATAAAACAAGTTTTGTTGTTTTGGGTTTTAGTTTTTGGGGTTTTTAAAAAAAATTTTGATCACTTCATCTGGTAAATAAAGTGATCCAAACCTATCCTTTTTCTGAAAGAAATGTGAGAATGCAGGACAGTCAGGCTGTCAACACCCACATCCTGAAGTATTTGTAGCAAGTGGTCTGCTTTTTCCTACAGTGAGGGTTACAGGTGGAATTCAAATCAAGGACTAGGGCTACAGGTCCAGTCTGCCTTTAAGTTTCCATAAGCACGATAGCAGCCATAGGATGTTTGAGTTCCTGTAATCAGATACTTTCATTACTGTCACTGTGATACCACTCTTTGGCAGGGAATCATCTCCTCAAGGACAATGGCTGTTTTTTTCCTGGCAGCAAATGAGAATCCAAGCAATGGAGAGAAGAAGAAAACCTTGCACTGCAAAGTTCAAGATTTCTACTGCTACAAGAGGAATGAACACCCTCATGACTTAGTGACAGATGTTTGCCTGGTTTACCCAAAAATCCCAAGAGCAATCTTGGATATTTAACATCTCTGAAAACATGGCATTAGCTCAAGTGAACTTTCAGTGGTATTGTTATGATCAAAGCACTGTGAACACAGACAGCAAGTTCAAACATAACCAAAATGACTGAGACCAAGATTCCCTACCTACACCATGATAGATGCTTATCTTACAGACTGGGTCCCCAAAAGACTCTGGACTCAATCACAGCATGCTGCCACTTCTGCACTTTCAGGAAAAAATCACCACTTAGCATAATTTAAACACATCTGGCTTAGAAAAAAACACCTCCCTAGCACAAATTGCCTTATTTGTAAAGTGCATCACAATTTTGTGCCTCTGAGGTAGGTTCTACTTGAACCTCTTCTACAAATACAGAAAACTAAGCAGAAAAAGTCAATGCAGCAATTTTACTACAAACCACACCAGATGTTTTAGTTAACTCCTGTGATCTGAAAGGCCATTAGATACCTTCTTCCAACAGTTCCTACCACATACATCTCAATACTGCAAGATAGAGATTGTTCAGCAAGTTGTGAACTGCACTGGTACTTTTGTTAAAATGGAGAATGCCTTTGGAGAATCTAAAGCTTACTTTTGAGGAAAACATTAAATGAATATTTCTGTCATCTTCTGAAGAATCTACCAGAGGAGTAAATAATGTTGCCTTCCTTGCACTTGAACTTAATGAAAAGGAGACCCATTCTCTGAACATCTCTAAGCCTGCACTGCAAATTACCAGGAAGTAGCAATGTTCGATACTATTTTTTTCAGGCCATACACCATTGCTGATGTTCTATATTTGCAGCAAATATCTCAGACTGTGTGCTATATTCCTGGATATTACACTGACTACTTGTCAACAACATGGGATAATGAGCAACATCAGTCTTCCAAAAACACATTTTCCATGATTCCAGTGGACTGAGTTTTACCCCACTGAAGCAAACAGTATAAAAAGCAGCAAGACAAACTCAGGCTTCTGTGAAAGTGTTTTGTCCTAACAGCTATATACTTCAGGATTCCCTTTCCCCAATGACATCTGTTTTATTTGAAATCTTTTCCCAAGAACAGTATAAGTACAGTCAATCTTACCTTAGGGCTATAAATCTGTTTATTTCAAGCCTGACTTCTCCCTTTTAGTTCCTTGAGGCTACTAAGATATCCTAGTATTAGTTTTTTGGCACTGTACAGAGCAAGACCAGGATCTTTGTTCTTAGATGATCTGTTTTATGTTCTGAAGGAATCAGAGAACTAATCTAGGTTTTATGATTAAAACGAAATGATCCCTCAAGTTCTGTATCATCCCAAGAGGAGCCAGTTCCTCAGTGTCAGTCTCAAGTTCCTCACATGACTGCAATGCTTTCTGTGTGCTGCATACTTACAGTCTGCATAGCCTGAAAGGGAGGTGCTGTTATTGTGACAGAACTGCTGCTTGCTGGAGGAGACTGAAAGCTTTGTGCTGGTGGCACTGATGGCATGGGGGTGCTTGAAGTGGGCAACGGTGACTGTGGCTCACTTGGGAGGGGAATAGTTGCCTGGGGGAGGAACAAATGTAATGAAAGGTCACTTGATAATTATCAGGCACTAACAGAAGCAGTTAATTTGTTCTAAAGCCTAGACTGACAGAAGTCAGCAGTTTCTACAGGATGACATTTGGACATAGAGCTACCAAATAGCTTTTGCTTACAATTTCAAATCTTGCTGTGCATCCTCAGCAAACAGTACTTCTATTGCAATCTCTGCTGATTAAGTGAAATGTGCCTATGAGCTACTATACATACCATTCTTTGCAATAATATCACAATAAAGAGACATTAGCTATTTTCCCCTACCAGCAAGGACACACAGAATACTTTCTGTTCCATTTATTAAAAGAAGATTCTTTGGCTGATATGAAAATTACTTCTCTTTTCTGGAGGAACTTAGGAAATTTAGGGGGTCTGATTTTTTTCCCCTTTCCAATTTAATTACATTTCAGATTAGAAACAATGCTGAGTTGTCCAGACAAAGTATTAGCCAGCATTAGGCCTCAGCTGTGCAGATGGCAAAATGAAGTGTTGATTTAGAACATCAATATTTATAGGAATCAGTAGTCAAAAGGAACATGTCTCGAGCCTTACCATTTCAGCAACTTATATTTACTTAACTTGTAACAACTCACCTGGGCAATTTCAATCTTTTTAGGTATCAGTGGCTCAGAAATACGTGAACTTGTCTGATACAGAGGCTGGGAAGTATATTTCTCATTCTCTTGAGAAAGTGATGTTGATGCCTAGAAAAAGCCATAATGCACATGTTATTACAAGTAGAACTAGAGTTCTGGTAAAGCAATGAAACACTGGTTTTTCAACAAAAGCTGAAACAAATGGATTTTGAGAGACAGGGACAAACACTAATTCCAAAGCCAAAGTACTAAATAGTCATCCTAACCAAAGCTTCAAGTAATTAGCTTTAGAGATTCAGATTAAGATTACTCTTCTTACACGACTGGTTGTACAACTAGCCCTGCACAGTCAGATCGTTTTAAGAACAGTAGATTGCTTTAAGCACTTACAGTGAAGTCTGCAACACTCCCCTGTCTCACACTGAATTAAATGGAAAGATATGTTGAGCTTCTGGTAAGCTCTGTTGAACAAGGCTTTGCAAAGCCTTCATGTTCTATAGTTAGCTCACACTTGTAGTGCTAAGTTGAGGAGTTGTTTAATACTTAAATACAGACCCTGGGGCTAAAGACTGCCAGTCCTGTGCTCACCATGCACACATCACAGTGCCTCAGACAGCACTGGGGTGTACTTGCACACCAGGAGGAGCACTGTCACCACAGAGTGTACTCCCTGGTTGTGCTGGGACCAAAACTTACCTACTGCTTTGCCTGGAAAGCAAGACAGACACTCAGCTTCAAGCTGAAGGGACTAGAGGTAGGCTGGGCGCAGTAACCCTAATTCCAAACGAAGTTTGCAAGAAACCTCAAAATATTCTACTAAATCAGATATTCTATTTTATAGCATAGCACAAGCCTATTGAACAGCAAAACTATTGAATTCTTGTCAGCACAAGAAGTGTGCACTGTAGAAGTGAGAGAAGGGGTCAAGAACTGGGGCAAACTGCTGATTCAAGAGGTAGTAAGACTAACAGCCCTATCAGAGCATTATATTCAGCTAAATTGAAGAAATTAAGTACTACACACACAGTATGCTGATAACAGCTACATTAGCAAAAAGAAATGTAAAAAACATTTCCTATTATAATCTACATATTCTGAATTATAGAGTCCAACAGGAAGGAGCTAGCTGTGTTCTTGAACACAGCAACACAATTCACAAGATATCTTTAAGACAATGATCTGCATAAATCAGAACTTTTCTGCTCTAAAAACTATTTGGATGTTATTTGAAGATTTAACTGCACATAAATACCATTAAACAACCAAAGTTTTAGGTCTTGGCTGAACATCAGGAAGCAGAATTTCTTCAGTTAGTGCCTGAGAGAACATCTGTCTTCAGGTTACACACAGATTCTGCTATTTCATGACAATACCCATCCCAATTTATACAACCTCTTTGTCATCATTAGAGGGAATATTCTACCCTGTAACCAAAGCAAATATTTATGCTGCTCCCATGTTTCCATAAGAATGTGCACCACACTTTTTAGTGAGCATTTTTCATCCCACACCCCTCTCCTGTGTCAAGAAACAGACTGTTCACTTTGCATTCATGCCGTATTAGCAAGACTTCCCCACCCATTTTTAAGTATTCCAGATTGTAGGCTACACTACTGATGTTCCTTGCATTCTATCCCTGTATGTTGTTCAAGTACAGTTATTCAGGAGGGCCCCAGCTCAGCTTTCAGCTGGCTGTCACACAGATCTGAATGCCAGTGATCCCTGGGGTATAGTACCTGTGGTGTCACCAAGTCTTCAGTTTCAGAGCCAGAAAGAGCATGATCAGCAGATGCTAGGGAAGTGTTTGAACCATGCAGTGCCAGGGGTGAAGCAGCAGCCTTGCAAGGAGAGAAGACAGACATAAGGTTCTGGAAATATCAAAAGTAAATGTTTGGTTTCACTAAAACTCACATCCTAAGCATGTCCAAGTAAACCTCAGAATGAGGCAGGGACTGAAGTGCCTAGACCAGTTAGTCAGTTTTTTAGGAATTCATATAAGTGGCAAGCAAACATATTTAAAAGCAAAAGTCACAAGACATGCAAGCACAGTGAGTGAATTTAAGGTTCATTTAACCACAACTACCAAAGCTTGAGATACAATCTTTGGTGTGAGGATCTTGAAGATGAAAATATGCACTGTCTAGGAAAGAAGCTAGCTGTTCTTCTGCACACAACTACTGGCTATGACCTGAAACTATAGGTAAAATATGCAAACTATTTCAGCATGTCTTCAACACACTTCAAGAAATTTCAAGCATTTATTGCCCCTTTTCAACCAGAAGAGCAGTCAGCTTTGTCAGCATTTGAGTGATCTTAGACTTGCAAGCTACTACATTGTATGAAATCTGATACAAAACTACTGGCAAGAAAACCAACTCAAGTGTAAGTCCATGCTGGTAAATAACCTCTATCCACCTCTTCAGGGCAGTCCTAACTTCAACTTACCTGAAGGGGCTGTTGAAGAAAATCACTCTGACTTGGCAGTTTCTGCTCTTTTGAAGCTGTAAAAATAGAATGCATTATGCAACATTTACTTTTAAATTCAAACACTACATATAGTGTTGGTGTGCAGTTCTATTTTTTTTAGAACATTTGGTATGTGAAGATACAAGCTACTTTTACTATGTGGAGTGCAAATATGTAAACCTAGCTTCAGCAAACTATACCAAATTGAAAACTTCAAGTTTTTGGTAAAAGAGGACAGGTATTCAATGATAAAAATATTTTTACCGCAGAAGAGATACCCAGTTTCCAGATTAAGAAAAAAAAATAATAAACTGGGTAATTAAGTTTTACAGCCCAAGATCCACCCAGTCTTTTAGCATGGTCTGTTCTGTATAATTAAACAAGCTGTCTTCACCAGGCCTACTGATCTACAGCCCAAGCAGACCCTGTTAGTGCTTGCAAAATTTTACATACCATTTACACTTATAGTATCACCTACCTACAGGACTACTTGCTGGAGTAACTGAAGGAGGTTGGGATGAACCAATGGCACTTGGTGAAGCTTTATCAAAATCCAGAATGGACTCCTTTCAAAAAAAGATCACCATTGGGTAGAAAAAAAATTAAACTCTAGACACAAATGAAACACTCTCACTTGACAAGCTTGCTGTTAGCTAATTAGACCTAAATTCATTCATTCAGTGCCAACACACATTGTCAGCACTCTTTTCCCTAACCCAGTAGGAACTGGAGCTTCGTGCTACAACAGCAGAGAAAAACATACTTGCATGAAGTTGTAAGTCCCTTGTATCTGAGTCATCAGATCCTGAAGTTTTTCCCTTCTCAATACTGGATCTTTTGGAAGAGTTGAAGTAGAGCAAAATTCTGCAGCTGGCTGATGTACAGGTTTAGGCACCTAACAGGGAGAAATTATATTACATCTAATACTGGAAGCAAGACAAGCTGATCCAATATACTTCCAGAGCAACCTAGAGGTGTCAGACACTGTGGGCTAAGGGAATTCTGTGCTGTTATTGGTATTTCCTGAATCAAGCTTTCACTTTAGTAGAGAAAAAAAAAAAAATCAGCTTCCTGTTGCTACAACTAGTTAAGCCACAGATTTCATGTAATGGTTTGGGTTGGAAGAGAGCTTGAAGATTATCTAGTTCCAGCCCCCCTCACCATGGGCAGGAACACCTTTCACTAGATTAATTCACTTCAGTTTCTTATAGTCATATGTAAAGAAGTAAGTTGCCTGTATCTAATGCAAAATTAGGCACACCCATCTAAGGAAATTCACATTTAAGTTGAAGGTCAGAACAAACTTAAAAATCAAAGCTGCATCACTCAGTGTTTACTTCCTCCCAATAGAGCCTACACCAATAAGCACAGATCTTTTATTAGGACAGCATTTCCAGACATTCTGAGAAACTGCACCTAACAGATATATTGCAAGCAAGTAACTCAGGATAAGACCAAAGTGTTTTTACTAAAAAGCCAGATAATCTCAATGCACCAGCTCCTGCAGAAAGTATTACATCAGAGTTTGGCATAAATACACCCGTGTTCCCACATAAGAGCCTAACATGGACTTTTGCAGGGCTTTATCACGCCTTGATTATTTCAGCTGGTTCCTTAAGAGTTCATCCCAGCTGGTTCTCATTCCACTTTAAAGAGGAAAATGTCAGAACAAGTCACTCTAAGGTAACAGAAAAATCATAACAGTAAGCTCCTTAAGTAGCAAAAGCCCTGTTATTTATAGGGTGACAATATTAAGACTGTCTAGGTAGTCTAAAATGCCTTTTGAAAGCAGCTTGGAGAAGAGGTAGGCTCATTAGAAGTATTTTAAACCAATACTTTCTTATGGTTCTCTAAAGTTTTGCTGTTCTTATGTTTGTCTGTACAGCTTAGAAGGAGGCAAATCTGGAGACATTTAGTTGCATTATTTCAACAGGCCCCAACACTGAGACATGCAGGAACATGTGAAAGACTTTACTTTCCTACAGGACAAACACCTGTGTTTGTAACAGGAGGTTACTACTTCAATATACTGTACAGCTGTGTTACTGAATATTTGCATAAAGTCCTTGGAAAATATATGGCAGAGGGTATTTGTGTTATGACAATTGTCACACTACATCCACAACAAATTGATGAAGTGCTTTTTGTCCACTTTTAGGATAAGCCTAAAAACACTCCTGCATTTCTTTTTCAATAGTTATCTGAAATTAATCTCTTGCCTTTGCAGAAATTCCAATACCATGCACAGGCAAGAAGCTTACAGCACACAATTAACTCTGGAGGACTCAGTTCCTAGTATCTATGTGGCCCACATGATAGCTGCTTGGTGAGGGGTGAGGGGTGAGAGGTTTTACTTTATTCTACAGCTAAAATAGTGCATCTTTGTACAGCTCTATCTTAATTAGAAATTCTGCTGCATAAGCACTACCTTCAGCTATGAGTTAAATACAAATTTATATTGCTATTTCCAATTAAGTTTCCAATAATGAACAGTTACTAAAGCTTTTAAGGATGCAAGCATACAACAAAAGATACAGTTGAATAAAGTTAATCTCAGTGAGTTATAGATTAAGTTACTGGCAATCTCAGTCTTTCTGTCCATCAATTTTAGTCCTCACTTATAAATAGTCTTAATTTTACAGCACTCTCTGTCATCGTAAATCCAGTATGGGTCAAACTGATTCATGCTTTTGTTACCTTCTTCCTCCTCACTAGCATTTCTACTAAGACACAAAGACACTACCAAACTGGTTCTGTATGTTTGAAAATGGGTAACAGAAGCCTTCCACCTTTAGGTCACCTAACTAGGTCAAATCTGGCAGGGTCTGAAGCTCTTGAGATAGTCCACTAGCTACATGAGTGAGACTTGTACATCAAACAAAAAAAGTTGAAAAAGCCCCAAGAGCATGGAAGCAGAAAAGACTTGTCACTTTTGATTCCAAAGATGATAAAATTCCTGTATGCTTTTACAGTGTCAGAGTTTTTATCTCCTTCCCCAGCTCATACTCTGTGCATTATGTTGGTAGCATTCCTTACTTCAAGAAGTACAAGAATGCAGGGTTACATGTATGATATCAGGGCTTTAAGCTAGGACAGAAACACTGAGATATTCATTCCATGGAAGCTATTCTATAGTTCATATATGTATTAAAATACACCAGCCAGAAGCAGCTATAGTGAAGTTACCTCACACTGATTTGCTGCTTTGCTGGTACCTAGGAGTTTAAAACTACAATATTTAACTGCAATATAAGATCATACACAGAAAGGTATTAGGAAATGAAAGTATTTGAGTTTTTATGCATTTTACACAATGCAATGCTTTGATGAAGAGTATGAAGAAGTACTTGACATTCTTCAGATAGTTTTAAATGTAGTTTTTTTTCTAGCCTAGAACTAGATACTGTTTCTGGTAGTCACTAAAAACTAGCAACAGATTTTGATCTATTAGTCTGGCTTGGATCAAACCTGTACATGCTAAGATCACTTAACAATAACCTGAATGTTTTTTGAACCACTAGAGTTTAACAGCACCGGTAAATCCAGGGTCTAATTTGTCATAATAAATGTTTCTGAGACCTAACTTCAACTACTTATATATTCAGCAAAAAGTGTCTTGACTTACATCCAGAGAATTGGCTGAAAGTAGAGGTGAAACATCTAGAATTTGTTCTAGGACCTGTTGAACCATTGAGAATAAACCAATGACCACTTTGGAATTTGGCTAGTCACACTGCCAATATACCAGGGACTCCTGTTAAAGCTGGTTTTTTTAGAGACTGAAGGTCCACTTACATGCAACACTAACAAACCACTTCAACCATCCCACTTACTAATAAAACTTCATTCTGTGAGACAGGACTTCAATTCTAAGTTTGCTAGTTATGGAGTACCAAATGAGGTGGAATGGTGATACCTATGCTGTAATCAGTGATTGCCAGCTGTGCCATGGAGATTAAACAATTAAAATCCCCTTCTACTCAGGGCAGCATTCACAGGTATGAATTAAATGACATGCTGGGTGACAGCACAGGCCAAACTGTTTTGCTTTCCCATAGCTGGCCACAAATTCAGCTCTAACCAAATTTACTGGTCCACAGGTTGCACAAACATTTAAACAGTTAAACAGGTCTGCACATCAGCTCACCCTGCTGTCTTGGGCTCAGCTTCTTAGGTATTGCAACTCAAGGTACATTAAGTTAAATAAGCACATTTTAACATCTCAAAACATCATTTTTTTAAAAGGCCTCAGAGCTCTAACAGTTTCAGCTCAGAGGGCACCAGCAGTGGCACAGGTCTTATCTGCCATGCCTACATCCTTGCACAAGAGCATTTATAGATTGTCTCAGAGTTAAACAGATCCAGCTACAGCACTGTGTTACCTCTTTTTTATATAAGCAAGGGCAAGAGGAATTGTTATCCAAAAAGCTTAACATGATCTTAACTGTTCTCTTTATGCACCTCAAGTCAAAGATGTCTTTTTAAAAAAATTGGTTATGGAAACTAGTTATGTTAACAGTACACTGTTTTCTATTCATTCAATATACTTTTGGTATTAGAATTTCTCAATAGCTAAGAAAAACTAAAGCCAGCTGATACTTTCCTATGGTCTATGTAAATCCAAGTTTGAATATTTTAAAACGTGCTTTGTTTACTTAGTTCAGCAATCCCTCTTCAGTGACCTCACATGCCAGCATATGCACACCTGCACACTGCTAGGGAGGATTCTGAAGCAGGTTGTGAGTTTCTCCAGATGACTGGAGACCTTCCTTTTTATTCACTGCAGCAAAGTTCTCTCAACCCCTTAAGCCATCCATCGATCCATCCCATATAAAAATAAGAGAAAGCATCTTTCATCTAAGGTAATGTGACACCAGAAATTCCAAGGCACCTTACAAGTGCTTGAGACTATTCCAGTACTTAGCTTCAGTTACAGGAATACTGTGCATAGTTGGGTGCACAACACCTATTTGTGCTCAGTTATTTAGTGAGGCAACCAAGTTTTCTACCCTGTACCACCACCACCAGTGGACACAAGATTCTACTCAGCTTGAGTGTAAAGATGGATCAAGTTGAAACACCTTAATCCCATGTTGTTACCCAGTGCTGCTTTGTTACATACTTTTTTAATCTCGTATTCAACCTTCGGTTTGCGGTCTCGCCTCTAGGCACAAGAACATCCATTTTTCAGTTATGCCAAGTCCACTGACAAGATACAAGCTTAACCATTTGCCATGAGTAACACAGGATGTACTGGTTCCTGCTTTCTTGCAGGAAGATAGTAGGTGGTGACAACACCATGTACAGAGAACTGCTCAATTCCCCTTATTTTATTCCTGAATTCTACCTTTAGATTAACATTTCTCTTAGGGACCTAAGGCAGACCTAGCAGAGCTCAGTTACTTGTTTTCACAGTGATCAGCATTGTTGCTACCCAAGCACAGGTGAAAAAGAAGGTAATGTGACCAAAGGGTAGCAGCCTGTTCAGCTGTAAACTCCACAATGGCTTTCATTTTACATTTCCTAACACTATGCTATTGTTAGACTCCCAGGACAGCAGTATGGTTTATGCATTCATCTGGAAATACATATTTAAGCCCCTGTGCAGTTGGTATTGCTTGATCTAGACATTAGATCTCTCTTGAATCAGCAGCTATTTTAATCAAAAGCCTAAAAATTACTGAAGTGTTATTTGCATGCAGCCACAAAGTATTTGATCCCCAGATGAGTCATACCTGCTTTGTACAGCTAACAGTGGACAGAGCCAATGGCTACAGATGAACCAAGTTAATTCTTCTGTCTTATGCATAAAGCAGATATTCAAGGTTCACACACAGCAATACTGTGCTGATGTAAAAAGCAAAGCAGACCATCTTGCTATTCAAATATAAACTTTAGCTGCCAGAATTATTTTCCCCAAGAAAGAATGAAATGGGAGTCTAAGTACTGGCCTACAAAATACACCTTAGACACCTCTGCTAATAGGTGGCTTTATTCCAATACACTAATGTCAAAAGCTTAAGACAGATAATACTACATATGCCAACTCACTTCTTTGGGTTCCATATCAAACTTCTTTGGCCCCATCTGTTCCTTTGGCCCCATACTGGCAGCTGCCCAGGACTTCGGAGGGTTCTGTAACTGCGGTGATGCCACTTGCTGCTGCCTGTCAGCTTTTTCCCAAGCCTCTCGAGCCTCCTGCTTCTTTTGTTCTGGCTCCTCCCTAACATGTGCAGCCCAAGCCTTCACAGGCTCCTGCTTCTTTTGCTCTGGCTCTTCCCTAACAGGCACTTCCCATGTTTTCATAGGGTCTGGCTTCTTTTGTTCTGGTTGCTCTCTAGTTTGGGTTACCCAAGGTTTTGGAGATTCCTGTTTTTCTTCTGGTTCTTCCTTAACTTTGGTCACCCAAGGTTTTGAGGACTCCTGCTTTTTCTGTTCCTGCTCTTCCCTAACTTTTGTTACCCATGGCTTAGGTGATTCCTGTTTCTTCTGGTCCTGCTCTTCCCTAACCTTTGCTACCCAGGGTTTGGGAGACTCCTGCTCCTCTCGGACACGTGCCACCCATGCCTTTGGAGCTTCCAGCTTCTTCTGCTGTTCCTCCTCCACGCGGCTCTCCCAGGGCTTTGCAGACTCACGCTTCTGTTCCTCCTCTTTAACACGAGCTTCCCAGGGCTTTGGAGAATCTGGTCTTTTTGGTTCTTGCTGTCTAACACGAGCTTCCCAAGGCTTTAAGGTCTCTTGTTTCTGCTTCTCCTCCTGCTCTTTAATATCAACAAGCATCTCCCAGGACTTTGGAGGTTCTTGCTTTCTAGCACACTCGGCTTCCCAAGATCTGGGCTCTTCTGGCTTCTTCTTGACAGAGTATTCTGCTTCAGGCAAATAACGCCTGTTGAGAAACTATATAGACCAGAGAAACTTAATGGCTCCCAAGAACACATTTTGCTACTACAGTTCAGGTCAGTAAAATTAGGTCACCCAGCTACCAAAAACTGCTGACTAAAAGCAGAGCCTAGACAGTCTGAGCACTAGTCATAGAAACTATGTGGACAGCCTGGCTTTATCCTACAACACTGCAGACCAGCTTTGCTTAGCATGCCACAGGGAAACAGGGAACAGTGCTGAACAGCACAAGTAAAACCCAGCTGAGTGAACCTATTTGCCTCAATGCTACCTGATGTTCCTAGGCAGTGACAATATCAATTGTGATTTTTATAAAGGTAGATCTCCTTCTAAGCACCTAAAAAACTCTGGTACTATATTAGCAGACATTCTGCTAAGCACCCCAGAATATTAGACCCAGTAACCAAGTATAACCCTCATTCTTAGTGGAGTTTTAATACAAAAATGTCACCAGATTCTCAGATTTAGTACCACTGGGCTTCAAATGCAGGCTGTGTTTATTGTCAGTAAGTCTGAGAGTTCAATGATGATGTCCTAAATTTTTCTAAGCTACCACTTTGTCATGAACAGGAAGTAAATATGTGAAGAATGTACAAGGCTCACTGGCTGAAACCATTTTTCTGGCTAGAGACCAGATGAGAGTCAGATAAGAGTGCTACCAGTAAATTACAAAAGCTTGTTCTAGAATACACCCTCTAGTGGGATACCTGGGAAACAGGGATTCAGCATTTTAATAACCAGTATTTCCACTTGGAAAAAGACACCCTTCCCCACCTTTTGAACCAGGCCTAATGATTTCCATGCTACTGACACTCAAAGCTTGAGTATGGGACCCTGAAGAGCTGCTGAAACAGGTCTACACATCCCTGTGTACACAAGACTGTCTTGGGTTTCCTACTTTCCTGAAAAATCAGAGTAAGACCAACATCACTCTCAGCCCCACCAATACCAAGCCTACTGCAACAAGCTTAGCTTTTACAGACAGCTTTAGTAGATGTGTATTTTCTCTATTCCACAGTACACAAAAGATCAGTGTTTCCACTCTAAAGGCTGATGCTTTGTTTAATTCAGGAAAGTGCCAGAGCATTAAAGTACTATACTGCTTCATGTAATCCTGCTCCATTTATCCCAAAATAAAACCCCAGATGCCATAAATTTGGGGTTAGAAATAGAAATGCAACCAAGTCTTTAATGCTTCCTACATCAAGCAACACCTAGGTTGTTGTTCAGACTCCCTTTTTAAGTCTAAAAACGGGCTGCAGAAGAGCATTTATGTGTCTGATAAATCACAATACTAAAGGCAAGCAATTAACAGTAGAGTATCTTACCTCCTGTGGCTGTATTTCAGACTTCATAAGCTCCATAATGGATTCTAGAGAAAGGATGTTAATTTGTTTCAACTGATCAAATGCAGAAAGGCAGATCAAACAGATCTTTAAATCTATTTAAATAGTAGTACAAATTACTACCCAGATATTCTGAAAGCTCAGCTTGTGCTATTTGTAGACAAGCTTTTATTTTCTGACTAGGTTTTACAGTTGCAGAAGTTTAAACAAGAAACATTTTAGAGTATTCATGATTTTTTTGTTATCCTAATATGTAACATTCCCTACATACCAGACAGTTCCCACATCTTCAACTTGCTCAGAAGGCAAAAGCATTCTATTACTATGAATTAATGTTTTTCCTACATTATTAGCTAGAATAGGGCTGCAAGCTCTGCAGGTTCCATTTCAGTTACTACACTGCAAGTCAGCTACAGCAAAGCATTAGATTTAGCATCAAGTTATGCAAAGTCAGTGCTCAATTCAAGCCTTTCCCAACACTGGTATAAAAAGTGAACCCTGTAATATTCCACCTGGTTCTTTGACAGACTCTCCTTTTGACATCTGTCTTGGTTTCTCAGGTTTTCTATTTACTTCTTCTTCCAATTCTTTTACTGGCACAGTGGTGCGAGGAGCCGGAATACTTTCAAAGTAGCCAGAGTCTAGAAGTTTGGATAACAGCTCCTTCATGTGTTTATCTAAAGAGTAAAAAGTCCATAAAGTTAAAATAGGAAAATCTGAAATTAAGGGGTATGCAGATTACAGATTAAGACTTGTTGCTTCCTCCCTTTATATGAATTGCAAGTTCACACATCAAGCTATAGCAATAAAATGTTTTGGTAAAGGAAAATATTTATTAAGACTCCTTAATTTAATGCAGTTGAAAATATCTTTGCAATCCCAGGACAAGACTGCAGCTTGTGTTTAAATGCCCACAAGGTAAACACTGAGCCATCTGGTCTCCCACATGCTTAGAAAGGGCTTTGTTTACCCTGTATAAGCTAGCCAGCATTGATACTAAAATCATGTGAGACTGCAACAGAGGTAAAGCTAAACAGTCACAATGGAACTACTCTACAAGACTCTCTTGCTGGTAACAGGATGAGAAGGAAAAGTTAAGAACTTGTAGAAACAAGCAGGGAAAATGCAAGGGACTGTTCCCAGACTGAACTTACTCCTCTGAAGCTGGAAAATATTCATAGCTGACATGGTTGAACAAAAGCTTAACTGTACTCTGAGAAGCACTGTCCAGTTTGCTTCTCTGTGCAAACAAGAGACAGCAGCTTAGAGTAGAGAGTAAGACCTCAAAAGTAACAGGGACTCTAGAAATTGTTTCAGAGGAGCTGGAAACAGGGCAGCCCTAAAAACAGGAAGAACATTCAGTGAAAGATCACTCCTACCAGTGACAACCACACAAGCAAGAATTGTAGCTAGAATTTAATATGGCTATAAAAAAAACCTGTCTTCCAAGGCAATGAATGCTAATAAAACAACCTAACAGCTTTATCTGAAGTCTAGCTTGCACACAAAGGGATGCAAGACTGACACTAAAGGGATAGAGATACTGATAAACAATCTATTCATGTCAACAGATAGAAGGCTAACATTACCACCCTGTAGCAATCCAGGCTTGCAGTTTGTCCAGAACCACATGGAAAGATTTAACACCTAGTTGTCAGTTCAGCTACCTGTATGTGGAAGTTAAACAGGGCACATTAATGCCCTGGTCTAACAGTTTCAGCATTGTTGTCAGTAACAGTGAAAGATTCCTGCCACACAGCTGCTCCAAGATTGGCATAAACACAACAAGCAAGGGCTGTTTGCAATAGGAAAGACACTACAACTCAATTAAGGACAGCTTCCTCACAAGCAAGTTGTAAATAGGAACATAAAGTGTATGTTGGCTTACAACCAGGGATTTTGGAACTATGCCACAAATGGAAGATGATCTGTAGAGTCCCACAGATCTTGGTATGCTGGAAAAGTAAGAACACTTGATTACATCAAAGAAAGACTGCACTGAGCATGATGAGAGATCCCAGCAACTTCCATTAATGAATACCCTTCTCCAGTGTAGCATCCTGCACTGTAGGGAGCCAACAGGTATGAGTCTAGAATTCCTACAAAGGATGGAGACTCTTCAGTGCCCTGGAGTCTTTAGTCCTGGGTCAGTGAAGCTTTGTAATACACCAGAGTAAGCATTTCATGGCTGGGAACTGTTCCAAGCTTAACCCATTTGCACATAGCTATACAAAAAGCTTCCCACTGTTCTGAAGGGATTCGTGCATCAGGTACTGAATTGCTACCATCATTATTCCTCAAAAATATGCTAGTACACTGGTAGAAGAATAAGTCTTGACTGGAAAATTAAACTATGTGGCACTGTGATTGACCTGTACTTAACTGAAGTAGGAACAGCCATTCATCTTTGGATAATCAAGATACACACAGCACTTGGAAGTGCTTAATTTGATAGTTTTTCATGTTATTCACTAGTTTGAAGATATTTAACAAGCACACAAATTTTAGATCTTTAAGTTATTTCTCTAGATGAGACACTCACATGTTGTTCCAACCACAGGTTTCTCACTTCCTTCTAGAAGGTCCCAGAAGTAGAGAGATGATTGTTCCATCTGGTCTTCAACACTAAAACAAAAGACAGTTTTACCAGGTAGAATTACATCCAAGATCAAGGCTGCACTATGCCAATACTCCCCATTTTATGACACTGACTAATGTCCAGCCTTCCAAACAAAGGCTGCATGCACAGAGTGAACAGTAAGCCCTGAAATCACTGGAAGCAATTCATCCGTCCCTGTCTGCACAGGATTTAACCTAGCAAACCTAACTTCTTTTGTTGATCAATGTAGTGATCCTAAGCACTGCCCCCAAGACCACATGGCTGAACTTAATTCCAAGCCAGGATTCCCAAACAGGGCAACAATTCCTGTTTACTCAGCTGGTCACATTTACTGGATGAACATGTACAGGTGCAACCAACAACAGCTGCCAATCTCACTAACTAGCAGCTACTGTGAAACTTTGCTAGAGGTCCAAGATCCACTTCCTCCCCCAGAAGATGGAATTTGCAGTCCACTGCAATGAAACAGTATTCCAAAGGAAAGGATTATGCTTCTTGTAGAAGTAATACCAAAAGAGTATTGGGATGAGACACTCCTGTTGTGTAGCTTTTTATGAGAAGCTGTTCTTTGGAAGTTAACTGAAGAGCAAAGATTAGGCAAGTCTAGTGTATGACAAGTGACTAGAATTTTGAGGCACCTAAAAAATTAGTCCATATTCAAACATGACTTATCCATAAAGTGTTTCAACTTACCACCTAAAAACTACTTATTCCATATTCTTACTGCACTACCTTACCAGACAGGCTGTCACATTAAGCATGAGCCATGGTAGCACCAGAGCAGTGCCACACAAGCATGGACACTGACATCACCTCTGTTGACAACCTGGTAACATGCACAACATTTAGTGCAGAGGTATCAAAAACTTCAGGTAATTTTTAAAGATCACTTTGAAGCTAACAGCAAGAGCACCTCAGGAGCACCATCTTGCATTCCTCTGGAATAGAGGCACACCTGAATCATCGATGGAAACGGAATACAGACAGTTCTGATTTTACTTCACTTTTCTCACTTCATGAGCAGTGAGACCTCAGAAGCAGCACATCCTCAGCCTCCCTGCTCAGGATGGTATTGGACTATGTCCCCTCAGTCCCACAGGGAGATATAAAATGGCAAAGTCTGTCTGTAACTTGCTCCTGAGGCTGTAATTACTGCAGCTTCCCTCTAGTGCTCCAAGTGAGGTAAATCCGTAACATTCCTAATCTCAGACTAAAGCAAGTGTACTGAAGAGAATTTTAATTAATGTTCCAAAACACAGTATTTAAAGACATGGCAGTGTCAAATGGAGGACATTTACCACAATGAATGAAGCATACTAATTAGACAAATCCCTGAACTTACCTCAAGTTCTCATTTCTTTCTGGACACGTCAGTTTTGCAAATCTTATGAGGTAGTCTAGTTCTTTAGAAGGCAAGTATATTGCACCATTCACACCACCTTTGAAATCTTTCTGAACATGCTCTTGAGCGAAGTTCTGCAGCACATACTGGACTTGAAGAATTGTACGCAGCTTTTTCTTCTCTGCTTCAAGCTTCAATAGACTCTCTCTCCGCTGAGCCTTCTTCTGTGCTTTCAGCAGCTATTTTAATGCACAAATTCAACAATTCAACACAATTCAGTGTGTTTAATCCTGTTTAGTAACAAGATTCTAGGATAAAACATTGAGGTCTAGCATTGATTATCCTACAATGAGGAAACCAACTATTAATTTTGGTTAGATAACAGAAGCTCCTAATTCTTCAGATAGCCAGAATCTTTTAAGCTCTTCCTTTGGAAGAGCTCTCCATTTATCTACTATTCTCTACACATTTAACTTTCAGTCAAACTGGATACTGGTAGCTTCACTTGTGATATGCCTTTGTGATATCTAGATCCTGATTATGCCTGCTAGTTGTTTTATTGTAACAGCTTTAAGAGAAATTGATAGAAGTGATACCAACACACCAATCCAGGCCAAGCTGACCTTTAACATTTATACCAAAGTTTGAGAGGCAGAAGTTGTCTCAAGTTCCTCCTAGTAAGACAAATGCTCTTCACTTTTAAATACTCCAGTTTAAAGGATACAGCAGAATCCTACAGTTATTTCCATTGGCAGAAGACTGAAACTCATTAAATAAGAAACAACACGAGTCACAGAACACATACAGAATATGCATTCAAGTTTCTCATCATGTACTAATAGAACTGCCCAGTAGAAGCTATCTGCAGAATTTAAAATGCCTCAGTATGTGTCAAGATCTATGAAAATTTTGTTCCCTACAACACACAGCAAAGGATGCAAGGATGCTGTTGCCAGAATGGCCCCTAGTGTTCCAGTAATGGCTATTGGCTGTAGAATCCATACCAGCAGAAGCAGGGCCAAGTTAAAAACAAGGTGGGTTAACCTTTAAAATACAGCACAAGTCCAATAGCAAACATGAACTGGTAGAAGTTAATGCTGGATTACTAAAAACATCTGCACAAAGATATACTGGGTCACAAGGTACCAGTCCTTCAGCATTCTCTAGGAGGCAGCAAAATAATGCCAGAGCAGTGACTAACCATGTTTAACTTCCCTACCACTACCCTGGATCAAATCTTCCACAAGTGTAGAATTTGCTTGAGCCAAGAGACCAGTTTCTCCAAAGATAAAACACTTGCTTGCATAAAAATAATGTATGTAGTGCTCTAAATCCTGAACAAAGACCTAAATAAAGCACTAAATCCATGACTTGCCACAATTAGAGACAACTATGGCAGATTAAGTAGCAAACTCCACAAGCTTCAGTTAAATTTTACTGAGGGATGTACTTCTCATTGAAGCCAAAGTGATTTAACACCAGCACTTTCCCTCACCAGAAGCATTAAAAAATTCAGTTTGGAAGGGATCCTGGGACATTGTCTAGCCCAGCCTGCAGGAAGGTTACAGTGAATCAAGACCAGGATGCGTGGAGCTTTGTGCAGTCAGGTGTTGAAGAAATCCAAGGACAGATTTTATCACTTCCCTAGGCAGCCTGCTTCTAATGCTAAATCATCCACTGAGTGACCATTTCCTCCTACCTGGATGGACTCTATTTCCATTAATGATCCTTGCTTCTCCTACCACATCTCTCAGCAAAAATCCCAGCTCTACCCTTTCAGAATTTGGTATCTGAAGGATAAGAGTGCATCCCCTGGCAAGCCTTCCCTTCGCCAGGCCCAGCAAGCCCAGTTGTTCCAGGGTGTCCTCACAAGTCCCACATTCCAGGCCCCAGGCCCACCACTGGAGTCACTGAAGCTTCTCTAGCCTTTGCCTACCAGATGATCAAAAACAGACAGCTGGTCAACAAGTACCAAATAATCAGTTCTCTTTAATCTACTGCTCCTCAGCCTAAGCCCAGGCTTTACTGATCCAGAGACACAAGACAGGAACTTCCTAGTATGGGGTGCACTGGAATAGAAGCGTAGCCATTAAAGCAGTAGCACAAATTTTGCTGTTACCTCCTGTCAATATAGAGAAGAACAGTTATACTTACATCTTGGCTAAGTCCTGAAAAAGTCTTCTGAAGCTCCTTGGCAAATTCCAGGTTGTGCACAACTTCATCATATTTCTCTACGGCCTCCTGCAAATGATTAGATAAAAATGTATCTTCTATGCTTAAGACTACTGATTGCAACTCAATTCCCTTGTACTTAAAAGTCTCCTTGTGAAGTAGTCATTTAGTGTGTACTTTTCTGAAACTGTAGCTTTTTTAAGATACTATGTCTGTAGCTTGAACTTTAATTGAAAGTGTCATTCACCTATAACTATCTGAGGTGCAGTTCAAAGCCACCTCACACCACCAGATAGATATCCTACAAATTCGCCTGTACAGGTCTTGGCAATCAGAAGTAAACAGCTATTTAAAATCAGATTGGTCTGAAAGCCTGGAAGGAAAACAGAAGTTCAGCACAGATCTTCTACCCTCACATTTAACTGAATGCCTTTACAGAAAATTTGCACAAACTTTAGAAACAGACAAGGCAAGTCATACTTCCAGAAAAGTCTGTCCAATTTAGTTTCGACAAAAGAAGTCATGTTCCTGTCTTCAGTAATGGCTTTAACCAGTATTTTTCTGACTAGTCTTCAAAAAGACTAATTGCAGTGGATTATTAATTGTATTTTGATATACCCCATTTTTAATGAGTCAGTTAATTTCCCCAAGTTCCCTTGACAGCTCTGAAGAAAGCAAAATGCTGTAGTTCACACACGCTACCCGTATCCTCATACCACAAGGCACAAAGTAACAAGTTTAATTCCAGTTGTTCACATGTGCTTTGCACTCAGTTTGGTTTATGCTCCTGACATGATATCACAGGTTTTTCTAGAACAGGCCCATCAGTCTAATATAAAGCTCTTTCACAGCAGTGCTAGTGTTTCATCAGTGCAGTGACAAAAGCTTAATCTACTGTCCCAGTAAGATTTGGGACATCTGCAAATTCCATGTGTCCCTAAGCAACTGGAAAACAAGTTATATGTTCACTTGTTCAGTTGGATTGCTCAGTTACTTTTATTCACTTGTTTGTGGTATACTAAACACTACCAGGGCTAAATGCTACTCAACACAAAGTGCACTCACCTGGTAGTTCAGGTTGTCTTCACACCATTTACCAAACAGCTTTGAAGTACTATTTAGCAACTCGCTTAGCACTCCAGAGAATGACTTCTAAGAATCTAGTGCCCACACATTTGAGGAAGACTCACAATTAACATCAACAATTTACTAGTCAGGTTGCAGCAACTGTACTTTTAGCACCACAAATTGCAGAGTAAAACTCCCTACCTGAAAACATCAAAACAGCTGCCACTGCTCTCATGACAAGCTGTAACTCAGCCCACAGGAAAGCAATAGCTTTCCTTTGTCACACCTGTTATTAACATTCATTAACAGCATGTTGGAAGAACAGTACTGATGAAAATCTGTTCTGCTTGCAAAACAGCACAATAAGAGCAGTAAGAGCATTTAACTTGCTGGAAGCTCCTCATTTTTGAAAAAAATTTTCCTAAAGTAAGGCTAGCACACACATTAGGTCTGGCAGGCATGTACCATAAGTAATTACAGCTTAATCCAAATTGCTTGCAAAACAAGTTCATCACCAGACATGTACTACTTCCTCTGTGTGAGAAAATTAAAACTATAGATGACATCAAGCTATATTAGAGCACCACTCTATTATAGGCAATTGGTTTCTTTAGGTGTTATGATTAAGCTCTACTCCAGCTTCAATTTCTATATACACATCACAAATTTGCATCCGAAAGTTACAAATGCAGTATTTCTACATCTTAACCACTGAAACAGGGGACTTCACAAAATTAGTAATTAAATATTGATTGTATATTTGATTCTACAATAGTCACCTGAACAGTCTGACTACCACTTGTCACTATGAAGGCTGAATTCAATTCTTCATTTTAGTAGAATAAGAAATCCCAGAAACTGGGATAAAGATACTAAAATCTAAAAAGTGAAGCCCAGCTAGGAATACTAAAATCAAGTAACCAAGTAATCCAGATCCAAGTCAGTGTCAACCAAACACTGTCACCTAACAGCTTTTCTCAGGCCAGGGCAAATTCCAAAGTAGTCAGTACATTCAAGACTATTCCAACTTACAGAACATTGTTCAATAGCCTCACTGTTCATGGCAGCAAATAGATTGTGAAGAACACCTGTGATCTAAACACAGAAGTTTCTCACCCATCTGATTTCAGACTGAGTTGAGAGGAATTGAAAGATCATCAACCAAACTATCAGATTTAATTAATTTACTTTTGCACTTGAAATGGCAAGAGACCACATCAGATTTTGCAGTTAAGTACTAAATGAAAATTTACTCCAACAGGTTTATTCTACTTCTAAGAAGTTACCATTTCCCCCCTCTTATCCCAGGTTTTGAGGCCTTCCACTCCTGCATAAAGCAAACTTACCAATTGGTCTTGATTGAGGGCTTCTCCCTTCTTCAGACGATCTTTGTAGTCTTCTAGTTTGAGCTGCAGAAAATTCAAAGTAAACACTATAGAGAAATCTCTATAAAAATTAAGTAAGAGGTATGAGTGAAATACTGTAACAGATTAAAAAACTTCCTACTTCCAGTTTTTTCTGGACAAAGGAACACAAAGTTTTGCTATGCCTTTGATTTGGCAATTTCAGCCTGTGGGACTGTCAACTTGCTTTCCCTACCACTGATCTTTTAGTTCTTACTTGCTACTTTTGTTTAATTTAAGAACTACTAATGCAAGTGCCTTTGAATACATCCAGTGTCCTTGTTTAAGTTAGGCTTGTTTAGCTTTCCCAAGTCAATGCTGGAATTTAGTTATATTATTTTTGAATTATCCTTGTTATGTCTTTCAAAAATTTGGCTTCAGTTACATCAAATTTATAGCCCTCCTCCCTAAGAAAGTGGACAAGTGTATTCAGGGAAGAAATAAGATTTATTTCCAATATACCAAAACAGTCTTTAAATGCTGATGTAAACAATACAAAACTAAACTATTTGGTATTGCAAACTTCTTTAGGTAAAAGAAAGGTGACTTCACTGCTACAAAGTCAAATACTATTCCATTTGTGCATCTAGAGCTTTACTGAGACAATGCCTATAAGAGCATAAGACTAGGAATACTTTCTACTCATTTTAGTAAGTCACACTTATTTGCTGATGAGGCCATACTGTCAGTAACATTACAATCAAAGGTACCAGAGAAATTCACATAAGATGCTTCCTTGGACAGAATTAGAATACAACACAAAGTTGTTTAATCACACAAAGGAAACATGCTTGTCTGATGTTATTCAAAATTACAGCATGATGCATGACATGAGACAGCAGTAATACTGCATCTCCTGCAGGAGGATCAAGTCCCCTAAGCACATGGCCAGATGTCTGATCTACTCTCTCCTTGCCCCAAGACATAACTAAAAGCTTTTCAGACATTTAGAGTAGCACAACATAGTCACACAATAGCTTTACTTGTAATCCTGATCCAGCATTGAATGCAACAGCACTGTTATTTCTTTTATCCTACAGAAAATGCATGCTCTAAATTAAAAATCAAGCACAGAGCCTTCAGTCACCTGCCAATCAACTGAAAAGCCTTAGAATGCAGAAGTCTGACTAGCCACAGCCATAATGTTTTAGGTGTATCATTATCTCAGTTATTATTCTTACTAACATTGTTCTGTCCACACAGCCTCAGAAAAGCAGAGGTGAAAATGAGAGATCAAGTTTTGGAGGATTTCTGCATAAAAGTCTTCTAGTCAGTAACATTTGCCTGTATTTAAAATATGTAAGTCAAATATTTAGGCAAAATAAAAGGCAATACATATTTATTATAATCTGACATTACCACTGTCAGAGGAAACACCTGCTCTAATTTCCAATTTTACAAACAATTTACAGCTAAATTAATATCAGATGCATGTAATTGCAAAAAGATTTCTGCAAGACTATAAACCATGTTTAAATCAGATCCAACTTTGTTCTGAACTGATTTGGTCGAGAGAAGCATCTTCAGTTTTGGTAACATATATTTGATTTCTATACATACACATAACCTTATTCCAGCTATTAAAAATAACGGAAATAACATGAAATATTATTTAAAAGGCAATGAGTTTTACTATCGGCAGCTTAAATAGGTGCTCTATGCAAGAAAACCAAGTTACCTTCTTTTTCTCGATGTTCCTGATCTTGTGTTTGAGGCAGATGAGCCCGTTGTCGATGTAGGTCTCATACGCCTGGGAAGGAGAGGCCGCCGTGCTCAGCGCGGACTGCAGGGGGCTGGCGGGAGCCGGGCTCTCCCCAGACGGGGTCACCTGCTGCTTGGCCGCCTTCATCCTCTTCTCCTCCCCTTCCTCCGACCGGCCTGAAGGTGATGATGGACGATGGAAAGGGGCTTGGGAAAGCTGCACCATTGAAATGGATGGAGCTGCAAAGAAACTCTTTTATTTAGCTCTCTCACACCCTGCTCCCCCTTTTCAACTTGCATCTTTTCTTATCACATATTCAGAGCATGTAGCCACAAAAGTGAACCTCAGTAAGGACCCACCACAATTTTTCCTCTCTTCTCCCTGCCTTTCAAAATATCTGTAGCAAGAATTTCAAAGCAAGGCAAACTTCATATTGTTCGAAGCCTCTCCACCCATCCAGACACCAAAAAACCTTTACATAGGCAGAATTAGACAGCACGGGGGATGATTCCAGAAACCCAATATAGTGACCATATAAAACTAGGCAGGTTTCCTGCACACACCACCCACAGGGGAAAAAACTGCAAGCAAGCAATTGCAAATCACGCCGCCAGCCTGGCATCCGGGCTGCAGCTTGAATGAAGATTTAGAAGTAGCACGCCTAAAGGTATAGCCCCTCTTCTTCTCACCCCCATTAAATCGGTTTTACCCTTTCATGACCTCCGCAGCAATCCAACCGAGAACTTAAAAACAATTCAATTAAAAAAATAACAACAACCTCCCCCCAAAAACCCCAATAACAACAAAAGAAAAACGTTTGCTAAAACAAACAGCCGGCTTAGTTACAACAGCATCATTCTTCGTGAGGAACTGTTCCCCGCTAACACCCATCCAAAAGGCGTGCCTGTGCCACGGCAAGACACCGGCTTCCATGGGAGGGGCTGTAACCTTGAGCAGAGAGTTTCTGCAAGAGATGCTCGGCCACCCTCATCTTCAACTACTTACGGACACCTGCTCCTGGAAAGCAATGACACCACAATTCTGCCCGCCCGCCGCCGGGGAGGCCGCGCCACATCACCCCAGCGGGCAACCGGGGCAAAAGCTGCCTTTGCCCGGGACAGCCCCCGCCGCCGGGGGAGCCGGGGCCAGCCCTCCATCGCGTCCTTGCCAGGGATGGGCAGGAAACTCCTCCCGGGGGGAGAAGGGCACGGCCGCGCCGCCGCCCGAGCGGAGCGGTGGCGGAGGAGCGGGGAAGAGAGGAGCAGCGAGCGGCTCCTTGCTGCCGGCTGATTCCCCTCCTCCGCCTCCCGCCGCGCTGCGGGGCCCGCGCTCCGCCGGCCCGCTCCCGCACCGCCTCGCCTCGCCGGCTCCCGCCTCCCCGCTCACCTCGCTGCCC
>VZRX01005342.1:2630-15576 GCA_013398075.1 Notiomystis cincta | reverse complement strand
CCGCCCCGCAGCCGCGGGGGAGGCCCGGCTTCCCGGGGGCGGGACGTCGATCCCTCGGGTGGGAGCGGTGCGACGGCCCGGGCGGAGAACGGGGCGTCCGGGGACAGTGGCCCTGCCGCCCGCGTGGTGGGGAGTGCGAGTGTCCGCCGTGTGCCGGCCGCAGCGGAGAGCGCTGGCACGGCGCCCTGGCGGAGCCGCGGTGCTCTGTCGCGTCGCGCGGGTCGCAGCAGCCCGTCCCCACAGGCGGCCCGGGGCTCCGGCCCCCCAGTGACGAGGGACCCCCTGGCCGCCGCCCAGTCAGTCACAGCCCATCCTGCGGTCACACCCTTTGGCTGTGCGGCCGCGGGACTGGAAAAGTGTCGGTCTGTGCCTGTAAACCAGCTGGAGGGTTCCTCTGGACCCGTACAAAATTCCTGGAGGAGACTGGCAGGACTGTGGGTCCCCTTACGTAACAAAGAAACGTGAATGTCCTCTAAAAATCTCAGAATCAATTCGATTGGAGTCCAGCCTGTGGCTGAACTGTCAACTGAGTGCCGCGTCCAGTCCTGCCTTAAACACCTCCAGGGATGGTGATTCCACCACCCCTCTGGGCGGTCCATCCCAATGTCTGATCACCCCTTCTTCGAAGAAATTCTTCCTGATGTCCAGCCTAAACCTTCCCTGGTGCAGTTTAGGACTATGTTCTTATCTTATTCCTTGTTACCTGGGACAAAAGCCCGACTGCCCAGCTGGCTACAGCCTCCTTTCAGGTGGCTGCAGAGAGGGATGAGGTCTCCCCTGGGCCTCCTCTTCTCCAGGCTGAACACCCCCAGCTCCCTCAGCCACTCTCCATAGGACAACCCAATGCCACCCAACCATGTAAACTCTTGCTCACTTGTAAAAGCACTTGCAGTGAATTGAATATCCACAATATTTCATTACAAACAAACTTCCGTCAGCCTCTAGCAATCAGTGCCGCAGAAGGTATCGAAGGCTGGAAGATTGGAGAAAATAGATCTTCCAAAGATTAGAGGACTAAGCTGGAATTCTGTTTTCTGTATTTCTCTTTTTGTGGCCATTACCACAAAGAATAAATAAACAACATAACAAGTTCATAGCAACCCTGATAGTCGTGCAAATAATGAAAATAGAGACATTTTGAAAGAGAGAGAAGTGAGTGAGTGAAGAAGGATTGCAAAGACAGGTTTTACAGAAAACAGAAGTGTTTATGTAGTACACAGGATGGATGAGAGAACTGGGGAGGAAAGGCTCATACATAAGAAAGATTGCATTTAAAAGTAAAACAAGCAAATGATGAGTGATTCAAACAATAAGGAGAATTCATAGAGTATCACAGAATCAGATTCAGTTGTATGCAACCATCTGTAGTATCTACAATCTTGCCACTTCTCAATATGTCAAATTCTTTAATCCCATGTCTCAAAAGTCTTCATTTTTTTTAAAGTCCTGGCTCCTAGAATGAGGTCACTTTGTGAAGCAGTTTTCATGACTGAAAAGAAATGCTAATGATAAGACACATCTTGTGTTTAGGATCAGCAGTGTGCTCTGAAAGTCCTTCCAGTAGATTTCTTTGTGTTTTTGTCAAAGCTAACATTGATGGGCTAGATTCATGAAAAATAATTATAAAACAAATGATCAGTTAATGCATTTATTAATAATAAGTCATAATTAATGTTCATACACCTGGGACTATGCTGTAAGTCATAATTACTGCTGACAGACTGCTTTATAGTGCACTTTTACAATTCTTTGTATAAAAGAGGAAAAAATCAAAAGGAAAGTTCACCCAAGCCAAGTCCATATTTAAAATCAAAGGATGTTTTAGCTTCATTTAAAAAAAATAGAGAGTAGCTAATTGAGACTAATGCTATATACATTTATGGTATATATGTGGTCTCTAGAGCACTGTAAAGAGTGTATTAGCATGGTGAGGTTGAGCCCACTAAAGTTAGGAAATGCCAGGATTAAGCACAGCCTAAATTAATTAGTTTAATGCCATTTTGCAGATCCATTGTGAGATCATCTTTAAGTAGATGACCATAGGTTCTGATAGTCTAGCCAAACATCAATCATAGCCATAGAGTCCTAGACACTCAGCATTCCCAGCCTGGGGACCTCTGCCTTTTACTCCAGGATCAGAAGGCTCCAATGGCTGAAGAAAAGTGCTCTGTTCTTTTTGTCATGTCTGACTGATTCTGCTTATCCCCTCCCACTGGGACTGCCCTGATTTTTCCCAGTCCCAGAAGTTTATCCCACTCTCATTTTTCTCAGATTCCTATTTCCACTCCTGAACCCCGATCTCAGTCTCTCTTCCCAGGTCTGCATATTGTCCAAGTCACAGGCTCCTTTGCACACAATTCCAACCCTTTGCCCAATCACTTCCAGTTTTCCACACCTGACTCTTTATCCAGCCCACTAAACCCCTTCCTAAGCCCAGTGGCATCCAGCTGGAGTGGGCCAACCCACAGCCAGCTGTGGTGAACACTGAGACCAGGTTCCTGCTTTCATTCCCTGCCATCCCTTCTATCACTGTATTGTGAATCTCCAGAAAGTCGATGTGTAGAATGAGATCAGCTGCTTGGTAACTTCAGGAGAGAAAGACAGTGAAGATGTTGCAAAGATTATCCACTGATGGACTAGAGAAACCTGCTTCAGTCATGGAACATGTTTCAGATGGGAAGGCTGAGGAATTCTGGATCCAACACAAGATGAATACATTAGATCTCAGAAAGTCAGAATTACACCCAATTTATTGGAAGAACCTGGAGGAAATATGTTGCTACGAGGCTGTTTTATACTGAAGGAGTGTTTTCATGTATAAACCCCGTGGCTGCCTGTCTGCTGTTCAGAACTCAGAGCCAAGGAGTCTGGAGAGAGGTTGCTCCACAGAGTCCAGCATTGCCTTACTCAAGCTGCTGCACCTCACAGCGATTTCTAACTTTGGAAATGCTTCTCAAACATACAGTTCTCCTTTTACACTCCAGCTCCTTGTCTTCTGTGTTCTCTTCACAGGATCCTGGTTTCAGTTTCCTTGTATAGAGACTTTTTCTCCTTTTTTGCTGCCATGTTCAGTCCTGCCCAGCAAACTGGTTTATGTTCCTGCTCTTTGTGTGCAACCAGTGCCAGGCACTCTTTCCAGTTCCCAGCCAGTTCCAGCTGCCTGCCTCACTTCTCACCTCACCAGAATTCTAGATTCTATTGATTCCCTTCCATTCCTCTCATTTTGCTTTTCTTTTTCTCACTCACTTTCTGTGTTTTCATCAGAAAAATTATCCCAAAACTTTCAAGGGAAAGAAGAAAGGGAGCAACAAAATTAAACAGAAACAGTTATTGTGCCTGGGAGCAGCCATTACAAGCTCAGCCAAATTTCACCTATGTAGCTCCAGGCCAAACAGCATCTGTTTAATGAAAGTCCATGTGAACACCTATAAGATCTATGAGAGACTGGAGTTATGCTCCCTGGAAGAAGCTGAAATGCCTGTTTCCAGGCTGTTTCTGGAATTTCAATGGAAGTGCAGAAAGGATCCCGTGAACTGCTTGTTTTTTCAGTCGCACTCCAGAAAATGGTTAACCCAGCTGGAATCACCGAATAATTGGGGCTGGATGGGACATCTGAAGATCACTTAATCCAGATCCCAGTGTGTCTCAACTCAGTTTGAAGCACTCACCCAGAATGAAAGAGTTAATTTGGAACTGAAAAAGTCTTAAAACAAAAGCAAATTTTAAAAGTGCCGGGCGAGCTTAGTTATAAGAGGGTCCAACTGAGCAGAGAGATGATCAGAGCAGTGGAAGCGACAGCAGCTGCCTCTGTTAATGTCTCTGTCCTTGCTTAGGAGTTAATCAAACCTTAGTTCAAAAGGGGAAACATTGCAGAGCAGGCATTCATATGGGTTTTCTTTTGTGTGTGTTCATAAGAAAAAAGTTTTTAAAAAAATCACTAATTTCCAGCTGTGAGATTAAAGAGTCATGTGCCTGTAAATGCTTCACAATAGGGATGAGTTCATGAAAGTGAATTTGTTATTTGTGTCAGAAACACTTCTTTTTGATACATTGATGAATGAACACACGTAGAGTGTTATTTTCTCCACAACATCTCTCCTCTCCCCCTTCTTTGTGCCTGGCATGGATGTGGCCTTAGAACAAAGCTGGGCTGTGCATTAAAACAGTGGAGTTCAGGATACATTCTTAGGTTTTGCAAGATTAAGAAGATTTACACTGAATGAGCAAAATAACTGCAGGAAAAGATATTTTGATGGATAATGCAAGTGAACATTGACCTATAAGCTAAATGAAGCTATCTCTGCTACAAACTTCTGGAGAACTTTACATGGATGTGTTCCTCATCTTTTAGATGAATTAGGATCTTGTTGTAGATACAGAGCATTCATAGCTGCAATTAGCATAAACAAGGGGGATGCTTTGAGCATAATGTTGTCCTTTGAATACAAATATCCTGGAGACTGAGGGATTATGTCTTAAATTGTGTACTCAGAGTTAGTAGAGTCTGTGACTTTTGCCTGTAGAAAAGGAGGATAATCCCACATAATCCCACCTCCACCATTCACAGGAGTGCTGATAAAAATCTGCCCAGGGTATTTCTCCATTTGAAACCAACAATCTCTCCAAAATAGATCTTTATTATTGAGTTTTGTTAGTCTATGGAAAAATGTTTTCTTTTTTCCTAAAAGTCAATGAGAGTTCTGTGGTGGAAAGAGTTTATTGAAAAGAGGAACTGTAGAACTGCACATGCTCACAGTTCTGCACAGGGATTGTGTACATGATACTGAGGTACTGGGTGTGCTACCTTCCCCTGCTGCTGTGGCAGAACCCAGATGGTCCAGGTATTCTGTGCTTCCCAAGCAGTCGCTGTGAGCTCCTCGGTGTCCTTGTCCTTCCATCGCAGCCCTGAGGAGCCCTTTGATGCTGCAGGTCTCCATTAAAATATTACTATCTTAGGTTATATTTTCCTGCTAGACCACTATTTATTTTTTTTTGCTGTGGTTTTCACTTCCATCAAAGTAGCTTCCCAGCTGTTTTAAACTGTTCTCAGGTCCTTCTTTTTCAGATTCCTGAGTTCTTATGCGATCACATTTTCTTCTCACAGAATTTGGTTTGCTCGTCCGCTGCCTCAGCTGCAGGATCCTTAAGGGCTCACAGCTCTGCTCTCTGTGTTGCAGGAGATCTCCTGGCATCTCACAAACATGAATCTCAGACTGGCTGTACCCTTACAACCACAGTGCATGGGTCAGAAATATTCAAGTTAAATGGGTCTTAAAAATATAACAGCCTGACTTGCTTAGGGTTTTTATCCAGTTAATCATCTTAAGTATGGTTTAGACTGTAATGAGTTGGACAGTTTTCATGTCTTACTCCACAACCAATAATCTGACTCCTCCAGAGAAGCTAATGGATTTTTATTATTCCCAGGGAAATTCTAATGACAGATTTATTTCCTTCTTATTGCCACCTAAACACCTTTGATCTCAGGCTTTTCAGGTGAACCTGTGAAAAATGTTTTCACTTGTGTCTCCCTTTGAGTCCTACTGTGTCACAGATGCATTCTGGGACTCAATTAAACTTAATTTAAAAGTCTGATTTCAGACCATTGCAGACTATCTCTGCATTTTGGTAGCTTCCTCTGCATCATTACTCAATAAGTTGAGAGGAAAGGAAAAAATAGGCCCCACTTTCTGATTTTTACTTCTCATTAAGAAGAAAGGAAGAGGGCTAGACAACAGACCTTCCTGAAATCTCTCTGCGACCTGAATTCGGGACTCAGATTTGTGGCTTCATTTTTTTCCTTCTTCAAGTTCTGAGCAATTTAATATGCAAAATGTTGTGCATCTCTATGTAATTGAATAAAAAGAGGGGCAAAATTTGGCAGCTTCACAAAATGCTATTGTGAGATTCAGGCAGGAGGAAGAAACCCATCCAAATTATTAGTGAACAAAGCTTGAAGACTGTAGAGATTTTTATTATCAGTTAGCTTATTTCATTCATCTGTGTTCCTGTAAAAACTTAAATTTTACTTTAAATAACATGGTATTTATTTGGGGAAGATATTAACAAAAGTTTAAGATGCAAGGTAAATAGAAATTATAGGGGAAAATCATAAAGCAGAGACACAAATCATCTCTCTGGTACTTTTGTGAATCAGAGAAGTGATTTCTAAATATGTGTATGTATATATTTTATTTTAGCCATTTTGTCACAATATAAAACAATATGAACACATGAATGCAAATAAGCACATTCAAGATTTATAGAATAAGCCCTGTCATTCTTGAAGACTTCCAATGATTCCTTGCAGAATTCAAAGTATGAAAACCAATTTTGATAATAGTCCTTCATTTTTCTACTTTTTAATAAAATCCAGGCTCTTCATTAATTTATATTCTAAGAAGATCTTATCTTGCAACCATTATTTTTGTAGACTCACCAGCAAATAAATTGCTCATAAATTTATCAGTATGTTTAAAAAACATAACCATCAATTTTTATGAGAAATAAGAATATTGTTGACAATTTTTAACAAGGATGAAACCATATCAACAATTTCATAAAGCTCTCAGAGAGCAGCATGCATTTGTCCAGGGATTCTAACAAGTTGGGTCTTAATATTTTTTATTCTATTAAAATTAATTCAGTATTGGCCATTGATTTAAACCCCTGCCTCATCTAACTCCCATTTTCATTTATTCTCAATATCTGTTACAAAGGAAGCTCCCTGTTAAAATGTCTGCATAGAAACTAATCTGGTTTTCTCTTACCATATTAAGTTTTGCCACAAGAAGGAAGCTTTCAATTGGAACAACTTTGATTAAAATCTAAGTAATGGTTCATACTTTTTGATTAAGTACTTTGCATTTTTATGTTGGCTGTGTTGATATAAGTGCAGTCATTTGCACCAGTGTCAGAACATGGAACCACGGGGAGTCTAAACTGCAGCTGAACCTGCAAATAATTTTTTTATTCAGCACCCTTATTAACCATCTGCATAAGCTCATGTTTAACTCTGAGCAATTGACTAATCCTGCTGACTTCATTAAGACAATACACAAATTTCATTTTTATTAAAAATTCATATTGAAAAGCATGGGGGGTTTTTGCCTTGGCTGTTTTTCCTGCTCACAAGAGTTGTCATCTTAATGGGATGGTTCATCTTCTTAAAGAGAAGTAGCAAGTGCTTCCTTGAGATAAAAATCCAGACAGCATTCCAGCACAGTATTAGGATGCTAATGAAAAAGTTACATGAAAGAACTTTACTTAGAGTGTTTATGAATAATTATTTATTCTTGGTATTACTCCATCATCTAATTCAGGTACATATGTATAATGATGTTTTAAAGGTTATGAATACTGATCAATTCAGACATCCTGTTAAAAATAAAATAAAAAGAAACAACCCAAAACCTTAGTGTTTCTGCAGCACTTTGAGCATGCAGACATGTAGTTATAAAAAAGAATTAATAATGTTGTCAAAAGCATACTGCTGTTATACCTCCTAGAGCCAATGGAATATCAGAAATATTTTCTGGTAAAAATATATCAGAACCATATCTGAAGCTTGACAAGATATAGGAGAATAATCGAATTTTCCTGGTTTTCAACGGGCTGCATGCTAGATAAAAACCTGTGAAATAATGAGAGGCTTCAGCCTCCAGATGAGGTAAGAGCAGAAGAGCATCTTCAGATCCTCAGAATAGCAGTCTTGCACCACTACCCCTGCTGATAACAAAACAGAGCCAGGAGTGAGCCTGGGAGGGAGACAGATTTGGTGACCATGCTAGTTTTCTTAGCAAGAAAACTAAAAAAAGCACAACAAAGAACAAATCTTCTCTTACAGTAGGCAGCTGAAAGGCAGCATGAACAGATGTTATCTTCATGTTTCAATGATAAATAAATATGTATTCATTTCACAGCCTAAAACACCCTGGACTCTCAGGAGTCAACAGGAGGATACACAGGATTGTTACCATAAACTGAAAAATAAAACTTCCCCCAAGTGACTGGTGAGTGGATCAGAGCTCAGGTGCAGAATCAGGAGCCATTCCATTTTAACATCCCCCAAAACCCCTGGGATAGGTAGGACTCCACCAAGGTAGCCCTACACCAAGCAGACAACTCCAGAGAAGTCTCCACTTCCAGAAATGCTGAACCACCTATAGCTCCCTCCTAACATCAGCAGTAACCAGAAAGATCCAGCCACTCTGAAAACCAAACCAAAAGCCCCATGGTCTGTAACTGTGCACAGGTTTATGTTGAAATACATAAGTAATCTTGCAAAGCATCATCCAGCCTTCATTGAATGCATTGAAGTTTTGCTGTGGGCTTCTCTCCAGTCAGGAATTTGCCCCTCATTCCTGCTGTACTTACACATTCAGTGGAGGCCTCAGTTTGAATTCTGTGCTCACAAAAAAACCAAAACCAAAGCAAACAAACAAGAGGCCCCCAACAAAAAGCCCCTCACCCTGGATATTTGGATATATTTTATGAGAGAGATTTTAAATTAAAAACTCCACACTCCCACTTAGCTTGCTATGACGCCTACACACGATGCTGCTGTTGGTTTCACATTTCCAAAGGGTTCCCAGTTTCAGATTTGCATTTTATTTTGTTCCTGTTGAAAGTTTCTTTTGCTGAGTAGTTCAAGTTTCTTGTACCCTTACAGAAAAGTCCCTCAAGCAGTGCCTGACTGCAGTTAGGTGGATGTTTCTGCTCTCTGCAGGGAAACATACAGTAAAAACTCAGAGGATCTTGAAAATTCACTAAGAACTGTGTGACTCATCCTGATTTTTATAAAGATACTCAGGTGTGATAGCCATATGAAATACCAATATAATTTATAACTGCTCTTTTGGCAGTTAATTGTCTTCCTTCAGTGGATCATGGGCTGAGTCTCAGACTCTGATACTTAATAGCTGTGGGGCTTTTTTTCAAATGACACAGGGGATCCACAGACCTGGAACATCCCCAGGAATAAAATGGCTCTACACAGGGCAGTACAATACTGCTCAGCTGCTCTTCTGCTCTTTGCTTTGCATGGTGGGATGTAGCAGAGAAAACCCAAAATGCCAAACCCCAACAATTATAAATGACCTTAGGGTGGAACTCAAATTAGTTGCCTACATTTCCAATGCAACTTAAAGAAAATATTTTTATGAAACTTCTGTCCCCCTCTAGCCTCACAGCAAATGACATTTCTCTCAGCCAAACAAGTATGTGATTGTTTACTCTGAAATTATATATACAGATTTCAAGTAGAAAAATTATACCAATTTAATGGGCTACAAAACATTTCTAAACATTTTTGTCATGTTTAGCTGATGTTACTCTTGCTATTAGGAACTGATTCAAGGCAGCAGATGCAGTTGAATAGAACTTTACATGGGAACTTCCCTTGAAAACTGGCATCAAGGATAAAAAAAAATATGTCAAGATTGAATTTTAGCAAATTGACCAGATGCTTTCTCTGCCTTCCAAACAGCCTGCCCCTCCAAATATACAGAAGAAGAAGTTAGAAGACGTTGCTATACTTTTGCATTACATCATCAGAAGAGGAATATGTGCTTCACTCTGTGTGTGTCTAAGAATAGGGAGTGTTTACATTTCGTAGATTGAGAAAAAATGGGATTATTTCTAAGTAGATGCATTTTATGTGATTATTATGCTGCCAGTCCAGCAAAGCACAGACTTAAGTGCACGAGAAATTAATTTACTCCAATTCAATTTAACACCACTATGTGATTTTGGTTTTTAGTTTCTTTAGGCTTTTTACAAGTATACTGATTAGCTAATAAGTGGTTTGTTAGACTCACGTTAATTGTTCCAGCAAGTACTGTAAGTGCAGCATTCAGACAGAGCTCAGTTAATTTTATCCAGCACCTTTTATGGGAATTTCATTGTTGTCTGGAAGTTTCCCATCCTGGGAGAGAACATCTGTGACAACAGATAGCATTCTGATGAGGGAGGGAAGTTTAACTATGTTTTTTAATCATCTGTTGATTAGTTTCATCCTGTTTCCTTTTTTTTGTCCTGTTTCCTTTTTGTATCCATCCTCCAAATATTCTATGGTCCTTAGGGAGTATAAGACCTGTGTCCAGCACTTCTTCATCACAGGATGAAATGTGCAGCGTGAAGTGGTGTGAAGGAAAGGATGTCTTGAACTCATTATTTGGAGAGCTGCGTAACAAGGAACTGTTTGTGATGCTGCTGGAATAACATATGAAATAAATTAAGTGGAACTGACTTTGCCATTTTGCATATGATAATGGAGACTTTTAAAGCAATGCTTTAACAAAATTATGAAGATGATTGAAATGATTATACATTTGGGTTCTACCTCATACATTAATAAGGGAGTTGTGGCAGTGATTTCTAAATAGATAATAGAGAACAGTGAACTCGTACACATGCTTTAAAACCGTGATTTGAAAATTCCCCACTTCGTTGCATAGTCATGAGGCTTGTTACTTGGGTAACATTTAATTTCCTTTGAATCCTTTTAGCCCAGTGAACGATTATAATTATTAAATGAATGTACTGAAGACTGAATAATTTGTTATTTTTATTGCTATCTAGACACTAAGGCAGGTAGAAGAGATGATGAATGTGTGGGTTTTTTAAAAGTTAAACATTGTACTTACTCTGTCGGACCTAAGCTTTCAACTAACTTGAAAATTTAAATGAATTTACAGCTTACAAGAGATGACAGAAAAACTGTGCTAAAACCAGAAATCTCATTTTCCTTTGTGTTGCTCAGTGGTTGCTCACAACCACCAGTGTACTTATTAGGGCTATGGCTGAAAACAAGCAGTAGTGGTCAGCTAGTATCCACAATTAATTTGTATGTTTGTTTTGTTGTCTGGCTTTGGTGGAGGTTTTTTGTTTTGGTTTGGTTTTTTATTTGTTTGGATTTTTTTTAATAAAAACACAAACAAACATGCTTTTAGAAAACCTGAAGTTTAAAAACCCTGAAATTAGGTGGAAATTCTAAGGGGAAGGGATAGCTTTATAAAGTTAGTAAGGGGCCTGTGTAAACCCCTATCTCATACACATACATGTATAACTTACACTATTGCTATGCTATGAATGAGAGAAAAGACTGGAACCAAAAGATGCAATTTTCACTCTTTTTTTGTTGTTGAGACAAAAGCAGAGCCGACAGTATAATTTTTGTACTGTCTTCTCACTAGGTTTAGTCAATAACTTGGCAGCAATTGGCCAAACTCCTCTAAACAAGGAGGCAGGCAATAATTTACACAGTTTAAATTACCATTTCCGTACTCATTACAGAACACAGAGCTGTGAGGGAACACATCCTGGGTAATGGATTGGGTTCCCCTGCAGCCACAGGCAGCCAGAAAGCATAATCCCTTATACAAACACTGCCCTTTTATTTTGGCCAGCTCATAGGTATGTAATCTCCACACTGGAAAATTAGGAGAAATCTACCTCATGGTTCACAGCTCACAGACATTGCTGCTTTTAACCTAATTCAAGGGGTGCAGGAAATAGTAAAGCACTAATGTGAAAGGAGAAGGCATGACTTTTCTGAGATTTTTGTCTTAGAAAATCAAAATAAAATCTCACTATGCACCCAAGCTCCAGAATCACCTTCCAAACCACATGGCAAATATTTCACCTCCATAACTTCTCCCCAGCCCCTCAAAGCCTGCAGAGCTCTGCATTTCACTTTCCTGCGTGGGTATTAAAGCAGTCTTATTTCGTTTCAGCTTCCTTTCTGTTTTGCCTGCAGGTGAAACTGGGGCTGGGGAAGGGCCGCAGGTCCCCGTGGTTGGGCATTTCGCTCGCGGNCCCCGCGCAGAGCGGCGAGCGCAGGCGGGGACGGGCTGCGGCCGCCCGGCTGCTGCCAGGGCTGCCACGAGCGCCTGGTTACTGTGTGCGAACGCTGCCGAGAAGCTGTTCGGGGCCTGATGCTTCTCAGCTCTCCTTCTATTCAATATTCCCACATTTCACCTCCATGTTCTCTGAGACCCTTCCTAAGAGGCACATTCCTCACCCGCAATAGGAACACGCGTTATACTACTGTTTACATTTAGAAAACTTACTCTCTTCTGTTTCTTTTTAAGGGGCACGTTTGCTTAGTCTTCCTATTAAATCGGTGTGGATACTCCCTGCTCCCCTTTTCCATGGGATCTTTGTCTCAAACATCCAACTTGTGCCAGGACTGCCCTCTACCCTCAAAGATGCAGAGTCAGCAGGAAAGCCGGGATGATTAGTTGTCACTCAGACTTCAAAAGTGTGTCCAACGACCTAGGTAAAAATGACAGGAACATTAAAAGAGATGAAGCTGAGGGAAAGGGAGAAAACGGGGCAGGATCAAACTAAGCAGGTGATGTTGCTTAGAAGAGTTACTATATAACATAGTTAGATTTTACTCTGTTTTTCTTTATAGGCTACCTTGACTTCTGTTCATGACTATTTTGAAATTTCTAGAAGCTCTGTAACTTTAGAAGATGAAAAATAACATAAAGAAAAAAAAAAGAGGAGTAAACAGGTTCCTATTCTCTTTTTTTATTTCAGTAAGACTTAAAGGGTGACAATAAATCTGGTGCCCCTTCAGGGTATGAGATAGGATAACTGCAGTAGTCTCTATGCCACAGCAGCTTCAGAAACAATTGCCCATCTTGTTCCCTGCCCAGGAATTTCTGTCCCTGTGGCTGGCTCAGCAGGAGCCCATGGACTGGCTGTGTGGCACCAGGGCACACGTGCCCCTGCTGTGCCCCAGGCACCCCGCATTGTGCACATGTGGAGCATCCCTCTGCAGGTGCACCCTGTGCCGCTGGCACACCCGGCACTGCGGCCCCTGCCCGGCACTGCAGCCCCTGCCCGGCACTGCAGCCCCTGCCCGGCACTGCGGCCATCCTGCCCGGCACTGCGGCCATCCTGCCCGGCACTGCAGCCCCTGCCCGGCACTGCAGCC
>VZRX01005341.1:47171-58419 GCA_013398075.1 Notiomystis cincta | reverse complement strand
TTCCAGGTTGCTCCAAGCCCTGTACAATTTAGCCTGAGACACCTGGATAGAACTTTGGTATTTACATAGTTAAATGCCATTTTCTGAAAAATACCAATACGAAACACCAAACCCCAAGTAACTGCCCAAACATATTATTAAGTATGTACATTGGCAAATGGATATTTACATTCTGGGAACCATTACATTTATCTATAGTGACTCTACATTTAATTTCTGCAAGCATGTTTTCATTTTTATGAAAATTATAGAAAAATTGAATTTTATATAATAAGAATTTCCATCCAAAAATCCTAGAAATGCTCAGAATATTTAATATATCAACATAACTTACTTTAATAATAATGAAATAATATTTAAGCATATAGTCAAGCCTAAAGCAAAAATATTATTCCTGATTTCCAGAAAAGGCTAAAATACAGCTGAAAATCCGCCTTGTAAAAGCACCACGTATATCTGGGAAAAAATAGCTGTTTTGACAGTTTGGTGTTAAAAAAGACAAAAAAGTAGTCAACTCTTTCATTAGTTAAAATAGAAAGATCATTCTTGAAATTGATAGACTGGTTTTAATTGTTGTGGGTTTTTTACTTATAAGTAAAAATATCATTTTGATTGCTCAATAAAATAAGAGCCTCTACTCTCTTGTGTTGAAGGTTTTTTCCCTGGTAGTAGATGAGGATCAGATCTGTACCTAACATTTCCCATGGAAATGGTATTTCACATTTTGTTGAGCTTTTAACATTATAGTCATCATATTTAATGTCATTTGTGACACTCGCTCAAGAGTGAGACTAAGTAAAGCCTGCAGAAAATGTACTTCATTAAGGTTTGTTAGCCTGGAGAGACAGAAAAGTTCCACTTCTCTGGATTGGTTTCTTATTTCTTTCTTGTATTAGTTAATCTTTGGCAGACATTTGACAGAGCTTGTTTCAATATTCATCTAATGAATTTTTTATCATTTTCTTCTACATTTCAAATAGTCTGGAGCTCAGAAATGGTTTGTATACTCCTTTTTTATTGTTCATATTTATAGAACATGAACTGTCTAGCCACCTATAAACTAAATGACAAAGATTTGGTTTCTGAACAATTATGGCACTTAGGGGCTGGAGAGTGTCCAGGGAAGGGAATGAAGCTGGAGAAGGGTCTGGAGCCCCAGGAGTGGCTGAGAGAGCTGGGAAAGGGGCTCAGCCTGGAGCAAAGGAGGCTCAGGGGGGACCTTGTGGCTCTGCACAAGTCCCTGACAGGAGGGGACAGCTGGGGGGGGTCGGGCTCTGCTCCCAGGGAACAGAGACAGGAGGAGAGGGAACGGCCTCAGGCTGGGCCAGGGGAGGTCAGGTTGGATATTAGAAGGAATTTCTTCCTGAAAAGGGTGGTCAGGTCTTGGAAGGGGCTGCTCAGGGCAGTGTTGGAGTCTGCATCCCTGGAGGTGTCCAGAAAACATGTAGACATGTCACTTTGTGTTATGGTTTAGTGAGAATGGGTGTGTGTGGTCAAAGGCTGGACTTGATGACCTGGAAGACTTTTTCCAGTNTCAGGGGGGACCTTGTGGCTCTGCACAAGTCCCTGACAGGAGGGGACAGCTGGGGGGGGTCGGGCTCTGCTCCCAGGGAACAGAGACAGGAGGAGAGGGAACGGCCTCAGGCTGGGCCAGGGGAGGTCAGGTTGGATATTAGAAGGAATTTCTTCCTGAAAAGGGTGGTCAGGTCTTGGAAGGGGCTGCTCAGGGCAGTGTTGGAGTCTGCATCCCTGGAGGTGTCCAGAAAACATGTAGACATGTCACTTTGTGTTATGGTTTAGTGAGAATGGGTGTGTGTGGTCAAAGGCTGGACTTGATGACCTGGAAGACTTTTTCCAGTGTTGATGATTCCGTGATTCTGGGATATGTGATCCCACAGCTCAGGTGTGATTTTTCCCCCTCATGTGGCACTTTCTCCAGTTACATTATGGCTTTGAGCTCAGCACTGGCACTTCCCAAACAACTTCCCCAACCTGTCCATCCCCTCCCTGCAGTTCCTGATCCAGGTGCCAGCAGGAAAGGGTCCCCACTCTCTGCACCATAAGGACAACCCCACATTTTCCACAAGTTTGAAGCTGTACCTCCTAACTTTACACATTCCGGTGGGCAGCAGGACAATTTTGATATTTAAACAAATTAATCAAACCCATTTACAATCTAAAGCATAAAGCTGAGGTGCACTCACACTAACACACCTGAAGTTTGATTATGTGTTACTCTGGGTAAGTGCTGTGCTACACAAAACCATGAGATTGACATTCATGAAGAAAATGCTCATTAATTTTTTTATACAGTGCATTTCATTCCTTTTTACAGTGATCAGCATTGAAGTAACTGCTTTAAGATTGACAGATAAATTGTTTCTCTCCCATCCTTTTGCAAACCTGTGACATTTGCTTCCTACCTCTCCAGTTTCCTCTAAGGCATCATAGTAATATACATGACTGGTAGAAATTTCCCCTTGGTTGAGCTTTTAATAAAAGGGGGATCTTGACATATTTATGATATTAAGGACCAGCATTCACTTTTTCCTTTTTTTTCTCTTTTCTTTTCCTTTGCTTTTTTCTTTTACTTTTTGTTTTTCTCTTTTCTTGTAAGGTAGTAAAATTCTATTTTTTCCAGCTTTCTTATTATATATGTATACACAAATAGCATTGCATCAAATCTTTAGAGCTGAAGAACCTTTGGCTTTCTGTAAGTTAATCAATAACTATGCCACAGAAAAATCTTAGAAATCTGGACTACTTCTACTATTATATCAACAAGCATATGCTGTTTACTAAGTCTAACTGCAAGCTGATTTTAAAAGACAGGGTAAAAGCCACCCAACGCAGCATCTGTTTATCAGTAGATTTATCATTTATCCATTTTGTTTCCTATTACTTTTCTGCCTAATTTGTATATATCTAAATCCAGAAAGGCAAATCTGTAGATTCTGCTGCAAGCAAATTACAGAGCAATATTCAGTGAGCTAAGTTGTTCTCCATAGGAGGTGTCACAAACCCACTCACCATTCCCCTGGTTCCAACACAAAAGAGGTCCTGATCTCCATTCCAAACTCGTGTTCACCTTTCCTCATCCCCTATTTCCCTAGAACTGAACAGATGCATTAAATGCACTGATAAAGTCTGGTCTAAACATCAAGATTAAAGAAAATACAGACAAAACTCATTTCTGTGTCTCACACAAATGTCTCATTTGTGAGATAGATATGCAATGAATATTCCTAGGTTATCCACCTTGTGAACCAAAATATAAACAGAAATCAGGTGGAAAGAAGAAAAATTACAAATCAAAGAAAAATGGGAAAAAATTTATCAGGTCTAATATTACTCAAATACTGGAAGCTTGGAACTCAACCAGATGAGTATCTGGCATTATTGCCCTGTTCTAAAGGGAACCAATCTGTGTGGTTTTGTCATTTTGAAGATGATCTGAAATCATCACCATCATCATCATCATCATCATTTCCCAGATGTGTTGAAAACCAATTCCAGTTTACACACCAGATCTGAAGAAGAGAACTTGTAATGCAAGTTCAAGCTCTGAATCAGTTATTGCATTGCCTACTTGTGAACTTGAGGAAAGCATGTACAAAATCTTTTGTTTGCTACCAAACTCTTGCATTCTGGAAGATAGAAAAAGAAAGCAAAAAGAATAACACTGTTAAATGCCATTAAAGCACTCAGGATTATGGATTATCGAGCTATTTGGGATGAATCTATGAATCTTTTGCATTTTTAATGATTATCCATCATAGTCAATGTAAGTCTTCTGCTGAATTCAAATAACTTTGGTATCCTGCCAAAATCTATGTGAAATTAAAATTAAAGGCTTGAGCTAAGAGCATATCCATCTTGAATAAATAATGTTAACATATATATATGTATAAAGTATAACATATATATATGTATATCTCATCTGCCACTGAACAACACTTAATTTTAGTCACTCTTGATATATTAAGAACTTGAAGGACTGTTATAATTCTTGTAAACATTTCCTAATGCAAATCAATGTGACACAGCAATCCATGACAATAAAATGTTTTGAACTTCAACAGGATGAGTTCAGTCAGAGACCTCTGAAAGGTTGGGTTGTATTAGGAGATGGAAGTTGAATGACAATGCAGGAAGTGAAACACTGGTTCTGAAACAGAATAAATGATGGGCCCTCTGAAAGTACAGATCAGCCTTAACTCTCTAAGAATCAGAGAATCAGGGAGTGGTTTGGGTTGGAAGGGACCTTAAGTATCAGCTTGTTCCACCACCTGCCATGGGCAAGAGATTTTCAATGAGGACATGTCGCTGTGGAAAATTACACTCATCTACAGCTTGGTGCAGTCTTTATGATTCCCTATATTTAAATTAAAACCCCATGACATTTGGTAGCTGCCAAATTGAAATACTAACTCCAAAAGTGCTTTTTAGGGGCGAAAGTTGTGGTGAGGAGCTGCAATAATTGGATTGGCTTTATATGAGAACGGAATAGTATAAAGGACTTCCTAGCAAAGTGCAAGCTAAAAGAATCTTGGAACCTTTGGTTTGCTTGTTTGGAGTTTATTTTAATATCTTAGCATACTTTCATACATTTTGTAGGCTGGTTTATAGAGAAAATTTCATAGACATTTTGAAGTCTTCTAAACTGTGAGTTTTCTTAATGCTGAAAAACATCATCTCTGTTCCAGAACCTTAGAAGACCTGAGTTTGAAAGAACCTCTGGACACCACCTGGACCAACCCTCCCACTGTTTCCACAACCTGTCTGGGTAACCTGTTTCCATATTCAAATGCTCTCACAAATTAAAAGAAGAAAACAACCCAACCTGAAATGTTCCTTATGTTTAGGTGGAATTTGCTGTGTTTCAGCTTGTGCTGATTTGCCTCTTGTCTTGACATTAGGGACCACTGAGAAGAAAGCATTTGGCTGCTTCTGTGCCACTGCCCTCCCATCTTAAACCCAGGGATAGGATCCTCCTGAGCATTCTTTTCTCCAGGCTGCTTGGCCCAGCTTTCTCAGCCTCCCCTTGCATGGCACATGCTTCAAATCCTAAACATTTGGTGGACCTCTGCCAGACTCTCTCCAATATATTGATGCCATTGGTACTGGGAGCCCAAGAGCTGGATACACTTTTGCACTGCCAATTTCAGGCTTGGACAATCCGTTGGCAACGATGGTTTTGCTCCACTTAGAAGGGTGGATTGTGTCTCATCCTTGGTTTCCCTATGGGCATCATCCATCAATACAATATTTACATTTCTAAAAAATAAGCTGAAATATCATAGACCCCCATAGTATGAGCTAACAACTCATAAATCAAAACGCCTTATCTGTTAGCTTAGAAGCAGTTTAAACCCCAGCAAATTTCTGAAAGAAGAACCCTACTTGGACACTACATGAGTGTTTTTAGTAAAAACAATAATGAGAACAAATGCAAGGAAACAGTGTGTGAAATTGCTTCTGGTATTTCGTCGTTCAAATATATAATGTGAAATGATGAGGCTCCAGGAGGGAGGGAGAGTTGAATGCTAAAGGAGGCAGAGAGGAGAGAAGAGTTGTGTGAATGAGCAGTAATTGTAGATATTTTGGTTTTATTTTTCAATATTGAAGCTGCAGTTAGACTTGTCCTGCTGAAGAGGCCATGTACTACAGTACCATGAAAGACATTAATCTGAATTTGGGAATAGGTGGAAGCTGTGGACATAGACAACTGCCTTAAGTGTAGTGAGACAGTGTGTGAGTTTGAATAAAATGTGACCCTAGAAGGTTATTAATTGCTATATAGACAAATTCAGTTAGGTTATGACCTTTCCTACAGAGGTGCTCGCAATGAGCACCTCCTACTGAGAGAAATGAGAAAGCAAAGTTGTTTCTTCTCCCTACAATCCAAAGAATCACTCATATCATAGTTCCCAGATACTGGTTTTTGCTGCAAGATTATAAAACATAGACCATTATCCCTTTAATTACTTTACCTATGACATTTCATGGACAAAAATACCTTCTAGAAACAGTTGGTACCTGCAGCAGGTTTTTCTTTTTCTTTATTTAACATTGTTACTATTAATTGATGAGACCATTTTCTCTCCCAGATCTTCTCTGACACATAATTTTATTTGTACTTCTGCCTAAGCAACGTGCTCACAATAGACAGAAAAAGAAGGGGAAAAGTATCTTTCTATATAGTGGTAAATAGAAAACACTGAGTTTGTATTTAGTCATCAAAGGGGGAAGTTGTTGAATCTTTCAGAATAAAAGTGAAAAGGAAAAAAAAACCAGCAGAAAGATGTCGCTGAGTCAAAAGGAAAAATTGGTATCAAAACCCTACACATTGTCTGTGATCAACTCCTTTTAATGCTTTATTCAGCCCAGATCTGTGCCAAAAACTTTGGGTAAAAAATATTAGAGCTTTCCAAGTGTATTCTGAAGGATAGAAAATAAACTCATAATCTTTATGCTGGAAAAGGACCAAATCTTATTTGTTTTTCCTGTTTCTTTTCTTGAACATATTACCACAAAAAAAGGGCAATATAAATTAATTATCATTATATCATGCAGTTTATCTTTTAAATGTAAAGGTTTTGTCATTAATAACCCTATAGTTGCTTGTGAAACACTGAGAAAAGCATTTTCACAAATGTATACAATTTTCCCATTTCCACTGTGTGTGTTATTTTGGTTCTGGGCATTTAGATCCCTGTCCTAAAAGCTACAAACAATTAAACCTGACATCCACATTGTGTTATAAAATAGAATTATTCAGATAATCAGATAAAACTTACAGAAAGTACTTTCTTAATGTTGCCCTTAGTTTAAATGAGTAAAATTAGAAAGATAAAAACAATAAACAAATTGCTTAACAATTGTTTAATCATATGAATGGTATGCAGTCAGTACTGATGGCTATTGTGTAAATCACTTATTTTTCAACAATCACAGCAATTGTCTCCTAAAATGTCAAATGATGGGATTATCATTTTACTAGACAAATGTACTTGGGTAGAAGACTATCACTTTTAGCAAGCCATAATATGGACTGGCAGAATACAAAATTCATCACTATATTCTCATGATTGTCTGATAAAATGTGTATTATGCATAGTTATAAATATCCATAATTACCTTCTCATTTCCATTTAGGCAAATAAAACACTTTTGCCATCAAGGAAAGGTATTGTGAACTGATAATGGAAACAATCTGATGTTTATTGAGAGATGGCAATCAGGAGGTGTGCAAAAAACAAACCCCTTTATGAATATGCATGAACGTGGCTCGAGTATCAGAAATTATCACTTCAACTGTAAAAGTTTAATTATCAGAACAGTCATTCTGTCAACCATAGACATGCAGGCATGGTAAAAAATTTCCATGAGAGTTATTTTTTAGTGAGACAATTGGTTTTGCTTTGTCCATGTTCACAAAGAAATGTGGAAGTGCAAGACATCCCCAAAGCCCTCTCTGGCTATGTAAAGTCCTTGTGGGAGTGAGTGGATCTGGGGAGAGCTTTCCCCACCTGCTGTAAGTGCAGTTCTTCCCAAAACCACTCAGTGAACATTCCACTCACTATTCCAATGGCTTCAATCATTCCCAAGTGAAAAAACTTCAGAAAGACAACCTAATTAAGTTTAATTAAGGAAGAAGAAGCCTCGGGCTTATCTGGTTCTTGGTAAATGTTGTCTTGAGACCTGATGTGTCAATGCCATGCATTGATGCTGGTTTCTGATAGGATTTTATTGTATCTCCAACTGTTTCGAGATAACCCACTAACATCAAAGTCTCTTTTCCTTTGGGGAAAGCAATCTTTATAATTGGAGGCACTTTCAGAGTAATCATCCCAACACAACATCTCCAGAGTATCCAAAGGCTATGTTCTTCCACTTCACTGCATGACCCACTTTGCAAACTCAGGAATCTGTTGGAGGCTTTTCCACACATGGTACCAACCATGCAACAGGAGACAGTATCCTTAAAGGGGTGAGAGCACATCAGAGTCAGAGGTTGGGGCAGTTTACCAGTCTGGAAATCATCCTAAACAGCAATAAAATCTGTTGGCCAAAAGGGTTCAGTTTTTAAAGCTGCTTTGAGTATGGAAAGTCAGATTAAGAATTTTTTTATGTATACACACAAACAAACCTATTTCTTTGTATATCTATATTTATGTATATACCAGAGATGCTCCTCTTGGGACCAAAATGTCCACAGTGTAGAAAGGACTGTCCTCAGGAAAGCTTTGCTTTTCTATGGAAAGCTGATAGAAGCAACCTGGGACACTCCAGAATGACAACAACTGTAAAGGAAAGAGCTAAAGAAGGCATGGATAAACCCATGTGGAGCAAACAGCAATTCTGACAGACCTGAGCCTAAAAGGTTGTGCTTTGAGGGAGGCACATGGCACTGAGAAAGGCAACAGAGTACTGAGCACTGCTAAAACAGCATTAAACAAACTTAAAAAAAGGATTATGTGTAGTTTGGTCTTGAACAGATCAAGTGTTTGTATTTAATTGCACTGTTACTGAAGTAACACTGACTTCTTACCTCCTAAAGTTTGCCTGTTGGTGAGTTTAACACCATATAATTTATCTCCATTGTCATTATGGGATCAATAAAGACACTGAGGACCACCATCCATCTTCATCTCTCCTGAATTTCAAGGCCAAATATCAGCTGATCATTCTTCAACTGCATTGCTTATTTCTTCAAATCATGGGGGCTCACAAATCTAAAGGAAACTCAGGTCAAATACTGAGATCAGAGTCAGACAAAAGAAATTCCTTCCCAAGTAATAGTTCAAGTGGTTTAGCAATCCTTATCAGCACAAGTGGAAGATCTTGGAAGGAATTAAATAAATTATTGTGTAAGCAGCTCCTCAAACTCAGTAAAATTATATTCTAGAAAAGAATAGAGAGTTCTGGAGAATTCACAGGGAAAATGGGAAATTTATACAAACTCATTTAACCAAAAAATCTATCCAAGAATCTGTAAAGAATTTGCTTTAGATATTTAGATGTCACCAACTACCTCTGCTTTCTAAACCAGCTGATTTCTGAGAGCAGTAACTCCTAAACATGGAGCAGCACCTCAGAATCCTTTTGACAGCCAGCCACATACTCCTCAGATACTCTCTTGTAGGTGATTTCTAGCAAGTGCTGGAGGTGTTGGATGCTGTACAGCTCAAGTGTGTACAACAAACAGCTCAGGGAAGCCTGCAAACAATGAATTATGGCATTCCAACCTCGCTGTGGTGGGCCATAAATCAAGAGCCGTGGATCCTGCTGAACCAGCAATGTCCTTAACCTTGCTAAATTCCTGATGTGTAAATATGAAGACTTAACAATGTGGCCTCAGAGCAAATTTCAGGGTCAGATATAACACCAAAATTATTCAGCGAGGAGGCAATTTTCCATTTCCAACCAGTGGTACCATAAATGAGGTGCTGCTATTTAGCAGGCAGCGGGCCAAATAAAATCAATTCTGCTTTAAGCACCAAATGTTAGCAGACACTCCACACTTAACATCTCCCAAGTATCTTTCCAGACTGGAGGCAGATTTATCTAAGTCATCAGGAGCTGTTTGATACACCTATTATATTTGGATGTCATCAGCATAAAGACAGTAATTAAGATGGTGCTTATAGAACCAACGACCCTGCTGGGAGCACACGCCGTGCATGTTAAACAGGACAGTCCTGCCTGGGAAAGCCTGGACTGGCACTTCCAGGCCTTGTCACTACCCTAACAACTGTTATTTTAAGAAATAAACAAAAATAACTGAAAAAAAAATTAACCATAAATTCGTTTTTCTGGGATCTCATAAAAATAAGTAATGTGCCACAGACAATTATTATTAAATCTTATTGTGGGTCTAAGAAAACCTGTGGTTTATGATGTCAGGTGTTCAATTTGTTGGTGGGGTTTTTTTACATTTATTTTGCCACCTGCCAAATAATTATGTGCACAAGAAACACTAAAATCCTGGTCCCTATTCCTGTTGAATTAATCAAAACTCCTAATAACTGCATGGAGTGAGGGAAAATTCAGAAAAGGAATACAGAGTATTAGGATTTATAAACTGCTTGTTTTGCAGCTCTGCTTAATTATTACCACTTAATTAGTTATCCACTATATAAAAGGGGAGATTAAAGAGATATTTCTCCTCTCAGGAATAAAAAAGTCGGTTTAGAACATTGAATTTAACTTTCATTGACCTGTTGGAATTTGTTTCAGGCTTTCCTACTTTATATTTCACAGGTATGAACTATTCAGCGCTTGTCCCAACCTTTAAAATTTATGCCCAACCTTTAAAATTTGAAGAAAAAAAAGTTTTGAAGAAATTTGGAGGAATAGATTCATTTATTCTACTCCCTTTTTAGGTTACTGGTGGGTTTTTGGTTTGCTGGAATTTGCATGTTTTTAATTAATTGCACTGGGAGCTGTGCAGAGGAGAGGGGATTTGGGAAAAAGCTCATAAACAAGCAAGTAAAGCAAAAGCTTAAACTTGAAATACAGCATTAAACTTCTGAGTTCTCTTTCCTTTTCTGTGAGCAATATAATGTGTATTTAATATATTCATCACTCTAACCTTTATATATTCACATGAATAAAAATGTATTTAGTCTGACAGCTTTTTTAGTTTTATATAAATAAAAAAAATGTATTTTTAAATTTTCTCTGTGGCTGACTAGAAATGCTCTTCCTGAATGCTCTTTCTTTCTTAGTGGTGTCTAGATATAAATCTGATAAAAAACAGGGTAAAATTGGAGCTTGTTTTGCACAGAATACAAAATTCATCAGATTTCTCACAGGTTTTTTATTATTTTTCACTGGTGCTGTGCCTGTTTATTTGAGAAACCTGACAGTTCTTTAAAATTGTGTTAGGTATACACTACAAGATAGCTCAGGAAGAAAGAAAAAAAATACGAAAAAGAGGAAGAAAAACAAAAGAGAGAATGCAAATTATGTTGGGTCAAATTTTTTAAAAAACTGAGATGGAAGCAGGCTGGCACCTTCAACTGTCCTAACTCCATGGGAAAACCATTATTTAATGCTGGAGCCTCTTCTTTTTTCCCAGAGAATAGCAACAGAAATATTTTTCTTTTCTCTTTTCTTTTCTTTTTTTCTCTTTTCTTTTCTCTTTTCTTTTCTTTTCTTTTCTTTTCTTTTCTTTTCTTTTCTTTTCTTTTCTTTTCTTTTCTTTTCTTTTCTTTTCTTTTCTTTTCTTTTCTTTTCTTTT
>VZRX01005341.1:0-47061 GCA_013398075.1 Notiomystis cincta | reverse complement strand
TTCTTCTCCTCTTTTCTTTTCTTTTTTTTATTTTTTCTTTTGTTTTTGCTTGATTTTATTTGGATATTTTTTACTCTTGAGCCTATTGCAATCTCAAAGCCCACCAGAATCACTGCCTTGACACATCTAAGGAGGAAAATTAAAGCAAATCAAATTTTTGCTTTGATGTGACCCAGTGCTTACTATGATTTTGTGGACTCACAGTACTCAAACAGAATTGTGAAAAGATTTTACAAATTCTAAATTATTTTTTTTTATGTCTCAAAAAATAATCCTGGTGAGAATCTAAGATTTTCTTCCAAGGAGAACTTTAACTGAGGTTATTAATCTTAGTCTATGGAAGTATTGTAGTTATCAGCCTTTAAAAATACAAGGCAGAGAATGGAGTTTCTGTCCCCTTTATGCAGGGAAATGAAAGAAAAAGAAAGAATATATCAACAGTACCTATAACTGCTAAGAAAGTCCAGTTTGGACAGCATTTTTTACACAAACTGATTTTACTAAATACTTCCTTCAGAAGAGAACACAATCTCTGTTTAGAGAAAAACACGTTCCCTACATCCAATAAAATAAGCAGATTGCTGTTAAAGTGCTACCACATTTCTAATAATTATGAAGTATTTTCACGTTAAATTTGAGAAACAGCAACATAAACTTTCTATGCCTGGAATAAATTTAGTTAAATTCAGTGTAATGTGAATATCAGAGAATTATTCATAACCCTTACAGAAAACTGTCTGAACGCACCGAGGACAAAGTACATTTTCACTTCATCTTTATTCTCCTACAGTACACAAGGGCAAATGAGGATTTATGAGAGAAATACATGAGGAAATAGCTTAAGTGAGCCTGACTCAACAAATATTTATATAAATACATACAAGGTTACTAACATTGGGCTTGATAGTGAAGATTAATTTCTAGAAAACAGCAAGAAATATGTTTTCTCAGGCTTCAGCATTGGCAGGAGTTGCTACAGTTTTTAAATGAAATCCAGCCCAGTACCTGTTTTTTAGAGAAAAGATTGTGAGGATCTGAATTGTGACTTTGTAATTCTGTGAAAAATCCAAGAAATATTTGGTGTAAATGCTTTCCAACACCTTGTCTGTGAGCAAACAAGTTTGAACCATTGATTCTACACTGCACTACATCTTAGAGAAAGACAAGGACTGTGGGAGGCTTGGCAAGTTGATTATATTGGGCCCTTTAGGAAATCAGAAGTGAAACAGAATGTGTTAGTAGGGGTGGAAATAATTCCAGGTGGATTATTCCCTCATTCTGATGTTATAGTCGTGTTCCCTGCTCTGGAGGGGCTGAGAGTATTTACTTGTATTACTGTTTGTAGGGTTAATAAGGTTATTATTGTTGTTATTGTTATGTTCTGGAGGTAGAACAGCTTGCTGGGCTAAAGAGTGAAATCAGAATCCCTTCTTTTCAAATGGGTTTCAAGTTAAATAAGCACAACACACATTTAGACTTAGCACACAAGTCCAGCAGGCTTCCAAAATGACTGTGCAGAACACTGGATAATTTTATGTGAATTTTATCACTCTGCTGTTACACAACGTTAAACATGTTAAGAAATCCAAGTTGTAAGATATCCCTAGCCTCTCTCTCTATGTCTCTTTTTCCCTCTCTGCTGTCTTCTCTCTCCCCCTTAGGCAGGAGCACTTACCCTTCTGTACCAATAAACAGTTCTCAGATATACCATTGACGAATTTGCACTTTATTCACGTCTGAGAAATCTATCAAAAAGAATTCTCCCCAACTCCCCTTTCACAGTGGGACAGGACAGGTACTCACAGTGTTCTGCCTCCTATTCCACTGATGGATTCTCCATTCAGAACCAAACTCCACAGAAATTCCAGACAGTGGCCTCACCTGCACACACTGACAGGGTCATGTGTGCAACATCTGCACCATGAGACAGCACATTTCCTGGGGCTGACCCCTCAAAGTAGCAATGAAGTCCCAGAAAGAGTGTACAGACATTGTTTGGACTTTGTGATTTGGGGTTTTTGTCAAAGACAGGATGTTCATGTGGCATGAGATCAGAGTTTAGGCAAAGAATCAGAGATTCACACAATCGTTAATGTTGGAAAAGCCCCCTCAGAACATGGAGTGCAAACATCAATCCAGTGGCACCAACACATGCACAACTAAACCACAGCCACATACTTTTAACACTTCCAAGGACAGACACCAGCACTCCCCTGGACAGTGTGTTCCAATTCATGAACATCCTTCCTGTGAAGGAATTTTCCCAATATCCAGCCTGATTCTCCCCTGGCACAGCTTGAGGCCATTTCATTCTGTCCCTGTTCCCTGGGAGCAGAGCCCGACCCCCCTGGCTGTCCCCTCCTGTCAGAGAGTTTTGGAGAACCAGAAGGTTCCTCCTGAGCCTCCTTTGCTCCAGGCTGAGCCCCTTTCCCAGCTCCCTCAGCCTTCTTCATCAGACCTGTGCTCCAAAATGTCAATTTGAAATAGTTTAACCCTGAGCAAATACTGCTAGCTCCATGGTAAAGAGTTAAAGGAAATTTCTCTCATTATATTAGTATCTACCCAGGCAGTGTGGACTATACAGCTGTGCAGTTCTTCCTAGGTGCATTTAATTTAGATCTGCCCTGCCATAGATCAAGATTTCAGTATTAGACATTTAGATATCTAAACTGCAAAAACAAATCTTTCCTGGCTTGTAAGTGCAGTTTCAGAAGACTTTGGTACCAGGATTGTTTCACCTTTCAGAATATATAAATTAATAACATTCTGTATCTTTAGTTTCTCATCTTAACCAGCAAACCCATAAAGGTATTTATAAATTTATGACTGTGACAGAAAACTCTCTGAGTATTCCCTGATTCTTTGGCACCATGTCTGTCAGAGAAGTACGACAGTCTAGCCTCTTAATGAGGATCCTTGCAGTACAAATCAAAAGTCTCTGAAAACTCTGAGAGAATCAGCTCCTGTAATGCTTTGTTCTCCTGAACTCCAAATAATGCTTTAATCTCGGATCGACAAATTTTTGAAGCTTTTTCTTAGTTTTAAAAGTCACATATGACTATCTTGAAGGAACACAGCCTCTGTGAATAAACTCATAATAACTGTCATTTGTTATGAAAACAAACAAGCACTTATTTCTTTACAGAATCCTAAAGGAAGTGAGTTGTCAAATAAACTAATTGGGCTCATATATCTGAGTATAAAAATATCACAGAGAACACCTCATGTCTAAAACATTATGTGAACTGCACCATCAGACCACTGGTGCAGTCAGATATTGTAATCCATTATGCAATATTTTCATTTTCTTGTTAAGTAGCATCACAAATATGCTAATTTTCTACTCTAAATGTCACATTCCTAATCATGCCAGTGTGATCTATATCAGTTTTTCTAAATTTCTCTATGTTTATCTTATTTCTCATTTGTGTAGGGACAAAAATTTAAATCCTGATGATCACTGAAGCAGCTGCTTCATTTCCCTTGCTGTGTTTGGTATCCTGATAGCACTTTACTGCAGCTGATTACTGTGTTTTAATGGTGCAGTCAATTCAGGAATACTGTAGAGTAAGTGCCTTTCTTAGAATAAGAAGTGCCTTTCTGTAAAACAAAAAAATCAAAAGGAAAACTCAGTTCCTGTGTTTTCATTAAGTCCTTCTCTTACCAATTTCAAAAATCTCATATGTACACAAGAAAAGAATTTCTGTCAAATTCTTTGAAAAAAGGGCATCATCTGCTGCTTAAATTTATGTTTTGTTCTAAAGAACCAAGATTTTAATTTCAAGGGCGTGCAGCATCTCATTATTTGCATTCACAGAATTATTTCTACAGTGAGACACCACAGTACAAAAAAATAACATTGTCACATCAGCACATGAGTTTTCTCGTGAACACTTGGGAAATTTAAACACTCCTAAAACATAAATCAGTTTTTGTAGCCCTGTAATGCTCCTTTCCTGCGTGCATTTAAATCATAGAATCACAAGATGGTTTGGGTTGGAAGGGACCTTAAAGATCATTTCATTGCACCCCTGCCATGGGCAGGGACACCTCCCACTGTCCCAGGTTGCTCCAAGCCCTGTCCAACCTGGCCTTGGACACGTCCAGGGGTGGGGTGTTCACAGATTCTCTGGGGCAGAGAAGCCTTTCCAGATTTCTGAGTGGTGGGAAGTCAGATTAGGGAGCCAGACTGATAAGCCCAGAGCCCTTTGTCCTGACTGCTGTAATCATTCAGCCACAGCAGGGCTCCCTAATCCCTCCTGTCCTTCTCCTGCTCCTGGTGGCACAGAGCTCTGATGTTACACAATGTTTCTCTCTCCACGGGCCTCTTGACACTGTGGTGACCACATTACTTTTCTGAAGTGGGAGGAACACCTTGTTTTCAAAGGATCCAGTTATTGAGGTCTTCCAGCCAGAAGGTTTTTACAGAAAAGTGTGTAAACCATCGTGGGATGTGTCTTCAGGGAAAGGGGTGGTAACTGTTGGACACACCTTGAACTTTGCTCTTAGGGGTACAAACAGCTCCTCCACCCCAGAGGAAGCTGTGGGAACGGGGTGCTCTTCAAGGTTTCTTCCTGCCCAAGCTGTTCCTGGTTCTACAGATGAGGGGCACAACTCTTCCCTGTGCCCAGTTTGCAGAGGAATTTGCTGACACTCCTGAGCATCAGCCCCCAGAGAAATCTGTGGTAAAAAATACAGGTGATATTTAGGGGTGCATCACATTTAGCTGCAGCTGGAGGGGGAAGACTTGTATCTCAGTTTTAGAGACAGGTTCTGACATTCTGTCTAAGCCCATTTTAAATTTTCAGCACTTCCACCTCCTGACCTGATTCCTGCTCCTACTTTTTACTGAGTATCTAGTTTCTAGTTTTCATCTTGTGTGAACAACATAGCGCCCAAACTGACACATCAAATAAAGGAGGAAGTCATACTTATATTTGGTCTTAATTACTCAAGTTTTTGCCAAGAGAATACTAGAGCAAAGTCAGCAGATAACTATCTGATGGATACTAAAGATGTTTGTTTTAATTAATTTATCCAAACTCTTTTCTGAGGTCGTCATTTGCCTTGTAGCCATGTGGAATCAGAAATTTATTTCTTTTCTTACTCACTGGGGTTTCTTTGATTTCAGATTGGCTTTCCCAACTTCCACAAGGGAGTGTTATTTCTGCCTGAATTTCAGAGAGCATATTAAGAATTATTTAACAATTGGCATGTTCTTAATGATAAACCATTAGGGAAGTCTTTTCCTCCTTTGAAGATATAATGCTGGGGAGAAGTAAAACTGTTACGACTCTCTTGCTTTGCTACTTTCAGCAAGGAGTTGAAGATTGGGGTTCTTGATGTTGATAAGTTTGGACTTGAAGATCCAGGAGGTCTTTTCCAAATTTAATGATTCTGTGGTTCTGTGTCATACTGGAGGACTGGGGTTTCCTTAAATGAAGACTACCTTGGAATACTGACCTGTTTCCATGAGCATTTTCACCGAGAAATATTTCTATTTAGTATTTACAACTATTCTTTTTCAAAGTTTCCATGAGCATTTTCACCGAGAAATATTTCTATTTAGTATTTACAACTATTCTTTTTCAAAGATTCTGCAATTGTATAACTTGCTGAAGCTCTTATGTCACTTTGAAATAAATTGTTTTGTTGTGTGAAATACAAATACCTCTGGAACACATGATCCTTTGTAATATAAATGTTCTGTAGAGACAGAGTTGCTGCTGAGTCTAATGAAATATCACCTGATAAACATATTCCTCCCTGTCTTTGCATAGTAAATATTCCAGGGTCAAATCCTGACCTCACCTGCACAAATCTTGCTCACAATGTACCCCATGGCCTAATGTTCAACAGGGATACAAAAATCAGTCACCAGCTTAATTGCTGCCAGAGAGCTGTAATTCAATCTTCATCTTCTTGTACATTTAATGGATTCAATGTCTACTATTTAAAAAATAAATATTTATCAACAAGACAGAGTGTCAGTGGCTTGACGTCCATTTTTAGAAATGTGAAGGATAATAATTTTCAAATGGGTTCCTAATTATGAATTCTGCCCCAAACACATCCTGTTTAATAACACAAATGGATGACTCTTTGTCCTTGTACATGTTTTTAGATCAATAGGACAGCAGCTGGCTAACCTGGTTATGCAAACAGAGAAGTTTGCAGTGCACCCTTCTGTTTTGACTTATTTATAGCATACGACCCTGCTTTTTATAGCCACCTTCCTAGGAAAAAATCTCATCTAGGACAAGTGCAAACTCTCCAGCAATGAACATGTTTGAGACCTCAACTGGGTAAGCACCAGGTTAGAAGCAGAAAGATGAACTGGCTGCTTTGTACTCCAGGAGGAGGAGATGGAGGAATTTAAGTAGTATCCATATATTGATGTTATTATTAAAGGCCATCTAAACCACTGAACAGTCTCATACATTCTTCCAAGCATTAATCATCCTAAGAGCCTCTTAAAATTCAACTTTGGCATTAAATTTTATCAAGTAGCTTTTATTTGTGACCTGAATTAACATCTAACATTTGTTTCATTATAGAGTTTGCCGTATATCAAGGTTTCCATTCAGGTTGTTAAAAGTTCAGCCTGGCATCTGCTTTACCTGGTGTTCCAGTGATTTGCATTGGAAGCTTTTCACTAACAAATATTTCTCTGACAAGAAGCTGATATTAAGTCTAGCAACTCCTGGAAACTTTGGTTTGCTAATAACATTAACAGTATAGGTTGCCACATTCTGTATTTAACTCTATTTCCATGGTTGATTTGGAAAAATTACATGATTAAGAGGACTTTGAAAGTAATTTTCAAACCATAAAATAAATAAAAAGTAAAACTCAGAACCAACAACTGACATTTTACTACAGTTTTACATATTCTCTGAGTGAGCCTAGACACTCCTCTTATTTTTGAGCAAGCTTCTCCAAATTTCCACTGGGTTTGGAGCTGGAACAGGGAAATATCCTGGTTTCCTTTTAGGCTGTCTGTGGTAAATGAAGTAATTATGCTTTTATGAAATGAATTTGTGTGTGTTTTCTTCCTTCAAATATATAAAAAAACATCTGTTTTGTGGATATTAATTAAAGGAAGTAGTAGAAGTGTCAGGCAAGTCCAGAGGGGAGCCATGCAGAGGTCAGAGGACAAGAACACCTCTTTCATTTTTAGGAAGACTGGAGGAATTGAGGTTTCTTAGCTTGGAGAACTAAAAGCTCCAGTGGGCTTTTATTACAGCCTTTTGATGTGCAAAGGGGCTTTAAAAAAGATGGTGAGAGACTTTTTACCAGAGCCTGGAGTGGAAGGACGAGGGACAATGGTTTTAAACCAAAAGACAAGGGGTAGATTTACACTAGATCAGGACAGTGAGGAGGATCTGATGAGCATCCTGAAACCAAAGTAGAGGCTGCCCAGAGAAGCTGTGGCTGCCCCATCTCTGGAGGTGTCCAAGGGCAGGTTGGACAAGGCTTGGAGCAGCCTGGGATAGAGGAAGGTGTCCCTCCCTTCAGGAGGGGAGGATTAGGTGATCTTTAAAGTCCTTTCCAACCCAAGCCAATCTGTGAATTCCATTTTCCACAGTGACATCCACTGATCCCACCTTGTAAGGTGATCTTTACAGATAAAGGGTGCTCCAAATTGTTTATAACCAACTCAAATATGAAAAAAATAATACTAAAAAGGAAGGTTTCTACTTTGATACTTTACAGATAAGACAACCAAGAATTTTCCCTCTCCTGAGGTCTGACTTTGCATTCACATGGAGCAGAATATTGCTGGTTACAGTTCCAGTGCACACAGTCCCTGAACTTCATTTCTCTTATGGAATACAGGCAGTAAATGTGTCATTTGAGTATTGTTGCCCAGGTATTACACAAGTGTCACTCAGAGACTTAAATGATCAGAGTCAATAAAGGTGAATTAATGATTGATATGCAGTAACAGCAACCCAGGACACAGAAGTTGATGTCCAGAGAAATACACTTGGAATAATGTAAAAGGAATCAGTTGATAATGCCACATCTTATTTTCCCTGTTGTACATGTTCTGCTAAAGTAAAAATAAAAAAATTGCATTCCTGTCTGTGCTCTTTAGAGATCTTGTAATTTTTTTTAATACAAATATGGATTTAGAGTCGTATTATCTGCTCATCTGTAACCAGAATACTCCAAATTGTGGCTGGAGATGCATTCATTGGTAGTTATCATCCTACTCTTGGTGTAACAGGAATCAAGAATCACTCAGAAATTATATTTTTTGAGGGAGATGGTTAAGGTTATTTCCTCCATTTTTCACCCAAATAAGCACATTCAAGACTAACTCACATATTTTGATTCTCCAGGGACCTTATCATCTTTCAGCTTCTCCAGCATTCTAAATGCTGAAGAAGTGCAAGATCTACACACAAAAAAATGCAACTACATGTTTCCCTCATAGTTTCTTCCTAAGTTGTATTACCTCCTATAAGTAGCACAGTGCTTTATAGAGGAATTAAATGTTATCCCAGTTTACCAGGGAATGGAAAGTAAGACAAAGAAAACAAGTACTCAACATTTTGTAAGTCACTCAGAGAGAGAAATGGAGATTTTAGACTTCTCCTGCATTTCCTACACAGCTGTACCTGACAGGTACCTCCCTCTCACTAAGGATAAAACTTGTACAATTTACATATTATTTGTATATAAACATGTAAACAAAAACATTAATCTCTACACAATTAAATCGAGCATAATATATATCTTAATTAAAATAAAATAATTAATCTCAGAATGTTTTGGGTTGGAAGGGACCTTAAAGCCTATTCAGTGCCATGGGCAGGGACACCTTCCATTATCCCAGGTTGATCCAAGCCCCATCCAACTTGGTCTTGGACACTTCCAGGGATCCAGGGGCAGTCACAGCTTCTCTGGGCACCCTGTGCCAGGGCCTCCCCACCCTCACAGGGAACAATTCCTTCCCAATATCCCATCTAAACCTCCTCTCTGGCAGTGGGAAGCCATTCCCTGTGTCCTGTCCCTCCATCCCTTGTCCCCAGTCCCTCTCCAGCTCTCCTGCAGACCTTTAGGCACTGGAACGTCCTGTGAGCTCTCCCTGGAGCCTTCTCTTCTCCAGATGAACACCCCCAGCTCTCCCAGGCTGGCTCCAGAGCAGAGGGGTTCCAGCTCCAGCCCTCAGAGTATCTCTGTGGCTTTCTCTGGACCCTCTCCAGCAGCTCCAGGTCCTTCCTGTGCTGGGCCCCAGGGCTGGAGCAGCTCTGCAGGTGGGGTCTCACCTGAGCAGGGCAGAGGGGCAGAATCCCCCCTTCCCTGCTGCCCACGCTGGGCTCAGCCCAGGGCATGGGGGGTTCTGGGCTGGGGCAGGTCCAGCTCTCACCCACAGCACCCCCAAATCCTTCTCCCAGGGCTGCTCCAAATCCATTCTCTGCCCAGCCTGGATTTGTGCCTGGGATTGCCCCACCCAGGTATAGCCCCAGCACTTGGCTTTGCTGAACTTCATGGGAGCACTCAAAAGTAAAGTAAGAAACCATGAAGAGGTTTAGTCTGTTAATGCCTGCCTACAATGAAAAGGAGTGTGAAAAACTGGAGAAAGACTTTGGAAACTCCCTTGTCTTATCTTTTCTCAGTGGTACAGAAAAGAACCACTCTTTGAGATCTATATACAGAGAGATTTATGTCTGGACTTTCAAAGATTGTTCAATAAACCTTTGTTTAGAGTTTTGCTTCTTAAGTAGCCATGGAAAGGTGAGCTGAGGCACCTTGGTTTTGATGCTGAGCAGCTCCTCCATTCCTCTAGTCCCAGCCTGGAAATGAGAGAGCACCCACAAGTCCTAGGAAGACTTTTGCACTGGATGTTTGCAAGAGATGGAACTCTCTGCCTGAGAAGGGCTCCTGCAATGCAACACCTCAGAGCACTGAACAAACACGAGGTGAGCACAAGCAGCTCTTGTCACTGATTCCCTTAATCAGAGCAGATGGCCATTGCCATTACCTCATTACTGCTAATTAAGGGATGGAGGGGAGCTTGTCTTGCCATAAATTGAAAGTAATGAGCATGAGTAAGATGGTGGATATGTATCATGTAATGATTCATATAGTGATATAGAATACAGTCAAAATGTGTGGAATATAGAAAAGAAACCCTGAAGCTTTTTAATTTATGATTTTTCTTTTCTTCTGCAAGCAGTGTAAAAAAAAAAAAAGAAGGGTTAGCCAAATAGTGTTAGAGTTCCTTTATTCATTTTCAGAGTTAAGGGACCTAACCCAGATCTCTCCTGCCTTTGGGTTCTATTTACCCTCCTTCTTGTGTATAAAAGAAAATTGCCAGTGCTTTGCTTCCCTGTCCTTATTGATGTTTAATGTTGATGTAGTACATCATTGAGCTTTCCTAACCCTTTTTTCCATACATTCCACTTGTTCAGCCAATTGATTCCTCAGCAGCTTTTATCTTTTCGATCCCAAATGCTACCTGATCTATAAACGCCAGGAATTGGAAAGTGGTTGAGTTTTCATGACTGCAGTAAATTAGCTGTGAGCAACTAATTTAGTTCAGAAAATGTAAATGCATCAGCAGCACTCTGAAATGCTGAAATGTTGTCCACTGAAAGCAGGGGAAAGACTGTTATTGACTGGGACAGGCTTTGGAGCAGACCTTCAGCAGAGAAGAAAAAAGGGCAGGACTGAAGTAGAGAAGAAAAAGGAACCAGCTTATAGATTTTACTTTAATTCCCTTTCTCTGCTAGCCTAAGTGCATGTTCAACTCCTCTGTTTCTGTTGGTATTTTTAAGCAATGTGATAATTCCTATGAAAGGCCCAAGGAGGATAGTGTATATCTGAAACTTAAAAGAATTACTGAGAAATGTATTGCAGATGCTGCAGAAAACATTCAAAAGCATTATAGTTTGTAAAAAAAAACCCAGCAAACCACCCTTCTCAGCTGTACTTGATAGTTGCTGCAAACTGGTAATTGAAATCTTTGTCCAAGTAAATTTAATTTGCCAGTGGATCTTTTTCTCCTGAAAAGTAGAGCTGTACATCTCAGCTCCAGGCATTTCTCACTAAATACATGGGGAAAAAAGCTCAGGTGAATATTTGACTGAGAAACATTTTTAAACTACCTGAAGAATTTCAGTGTAGGGAGGAAAAAATTACAAATCCTGCGAAAAAATAAATAAGAGTTTGGTTTTCTGGTTAAAATGTTTTCTGAGTAGACAGAACAAAAGGAGTCAAGCGGAAAAATAGTTGATTTTACTGATAAAAGTATTTTAGCACTGTAGACTTCTCTCCCAGTCTACATGTTTATTGCCTGCCAAAGGTTTTTTCTCTCTCCTTGGATTTATCAGCAATTAAATTTAATCATAAAAGGACAGTTTAATGCTTACTGACTACCAAAGCTAACTTTTGTTTTTGAAAACTGTCCTCTAAAGAGTGACAAAAGGTTAATTTATTTTTCAAAGTGCATGTCACATATGCATGAGAAGTTAAACTGTCAAGACCTTCCTAGGGATTCTTTCAAATCATCCATTTTATGCTAAAAACGTTCAAAGAGACTTTGCAGGAGGAATCTTGAGAGATGGGATTTTAGAACCCACAGGTAGAGACATTAATGAAGTACCAGAGGTTTCATACCCAAAACCACCTGAGAAAATAGTTTGTCATTGTTCTGCGGCATTGCAGCTCAAATGCTGTGTTTTGCAAGACCAGGGTCTGAGGTTTGAACAGGAAAGGTGAAAATATGTCTGATTTTTAAATTGCACTGAACTGCCACATTTAGGGATTGATGCAGACAACTGGAAAGAACCCACTCCCCTAAAAAACAACCTCACAAGAATCCAATCAAGCAGTTCTACTTAAATAATTGATCTTTTTTATCATGATTTTGCCTGGTTTTCTTCCTTGGGAAATCCAACCTACAAAGGACGTCCTTGCCTGACAAAATCACGGGCGGAAGCTTCAACTTGAAGAAAGCACATTTTTTTAACTTTATCCACTGCCTAACAAATAATGCAATTACTTAAATAGTTCTAATCTTTTCAGAAAGGAATCATGGCACTAGATAAGATTATCTTCACATCTATCAACTGAAAATTCCTTACTCATCCAGGCTGGAATTAACCATTTGACAAAAGACACTTTAACCTTATTTTTGTCCAAGTTTAAAGCTGTGTGTTGCTAAACACTGGCAGCACATAAATGTTCACCTTTGTAAAACTGAAATCTCTCTTACAACAAGCCTTCTGCGTCACTTTTCCTGGCAAACTTTGACTTTCTGTCCAAATGATCACATTAATCACTTAATAGTCTTGAGATTACCATTGTAAAAGGATCTGAGAGTTTCAAAGACTCCCTTCATGAAGCTGAGTGAGTGCAATGGAAGTTGTAAACTGGCCTGGCACATGCCTGAAAGGCTCCTGATTACTGTTTTAATGCTCAGGGGAGGACACCCAGCTACAGCACAGGGACCTGGCTTAGTGCAGCCCACAGGAGAACTTCCACAGCAGCCTCTGAGACCTGTGGCAATCCTTGGTGAGGCAGGAATTGCAGGGATTTGGAGAGTCTGGCTTGAGGAGTGGACAGGAACTCAGCTTTCTGAGGCTTTCTCTCACTCCAAGGGCTGTTCTTTTGGTTAAGCCAAAATCAGGTTCTACAGGAAGGAACTTGTGAGTGGCAGTGGGACAGTTTGGTGTGGAACCAGGCATCAGCAGACCCCTGCTAGGGGCTGAGCTGCTGCTGCTTTTCATCTCCTCCCACATTAGAGCTGTAAACACATCCTGAGGGAGCCAGCATGGGTGGCCTGGTCCTGTGTTCACCTGCAGCTCTGAGATGCTCTGGCAGGATGGATGTGCACAGTGGAGCAGGATGCTCTGCCTAAGGGGGGCAACACAGCTTGGATATTTCCCTGTTTGCCAAGTGGCCAGAGGGATGGAGATGGGGATCACCTCTGGGGTTGAGGGATGCTGAGACCAGCCTGGCTCATCCACCCCAAAGTTAAGAGGAACAATGTTTCCCCAGTTCTGACAGGAGAACCAACAAATTATAGTGCTGACAACTGATCTAAAGCTGCTGAGCTGGCACAGCCTGGGGGCATCTGACTGACAGTCCAACACTTTTTACTATAAAAACCCAGTCCCAACTTTCAGAGGAGGGATCTTCAGCTCTTTCTTGGCATGAGTGTGGAGATTCTTCCCTGGAGGGGGGACACCCCTCAAGGTCACTCCTCAAGGCTGAGCTGAAGAGATTTGCCCACAGTCATTGGGATGGGTGGGTAACATCAGTCTCAAATGAGAAATGATTCTGCCAGCTTTAATATCATTGCTTCCACAAATAGTACATTATAGAAGTAGTTAGACCTGCCTATACTGTGCAGTAAGTAATTCTGATTAACATCTGTAGTCTAATCATTATAATTATCATTAATCTAAATAAACCATTTATTTCATTTATATAAACATATTTGATTTGCCATCCTTAATCCTGGGGGACAAAGTCATATAAAGGCTCAGTTACACCTGTACAACCCTTTAGACACAAACACTGCCCCAGCCTGGGACAGGTATTGGATCCAGGCACACCCAGATTCCCCCACGGGAAGGACCTCAAGGGGTTCTTTCTGCACATGGTGATTTCCCAGCTATTTCCTTGCTGTGCCCCACCACTCATCCCCAGTACTTTGGACTTTCCCAGCTCCATCCATCTGGATAAAACGTGTTCTGCATTCCCATAAAACTCATATCACGTCCCACAGGAAATCTTGTACAATGCCCAGAAAATCTGTACCCTCTTCCCTTATTGAACCCAGCTATCAGTAACCCCTTTGTGTCTGCTGCACCTCCTGGCATTTCTCTGCCTGGCTCATCCTGGTGTGATTCCAGCAGTGCTGAGAGCAGTCCCTGTCCTCAGGTAGCCCCTGAGGAGTGGAGAAAAGCAGGTATCTCTTTGCACTGATTGTTTTTTAGGGTTCCCCTGCCTGCCATTGCAGCTCTGCTCCTTCCTGGATTTATGTTTATGGTGATTAGCCTTCAATCACAAGCCCTAACAATTACATTTTGTTTCCAAAACATGCAGCATTCCCATTTTTACACTCATTCTTTCACCAAAAGCCTTGTGCAATGTCACTAATGGAACATTGTATCATATAAATTAAGTGGGGGAACAACACAGTGGGAGTAGAACACAAAGAAGGATCCAGGATTAGAGCTAAGCAGAGAGTTTCCATTAGAACTCTACCTTTTTAAAGGTTATTCTGAAAAATCACAGAACTAAAAATGAAATTGCTGATTTGTTTGCTTCTCCCTTGCTAATTTTAACAAATGTAGATGTAGATGAATATGAGAAACTGCTCCATAAATTGCGGGTAAATTCTCAGTGTTACTGAAAATTCCTGAGAGGGAGAGGTGAAAAAGGAAGGGGTTTTTTTTCACCTCTCCCAACCACAGATGCAATGTGAAAAATGGCACAGATGAAAAAAAAACATAAAAGAGTTTTTTTTAAAGAGCATTTATAGAAATAATTTCCCTAGAGCAGGAAACCTAAGGTTAGGAACCAGTGATGCCCTGTTGTAACATTAGGCTTTTAAAAGCAGAGAGTCATGTGAGACTTATTTAAAGCTTTTGTGCATCTCTCCTTCCTTCTGGCGACCTGCTGTCATGGCAGGAGAATTCCTTAGGTCAAAAACATCCCTGTGGCATTCTGAGAGTGAGGTGGGGCTGTGTCTGCCCTGCCAGGTCAGCACTTTGACACTGGGGTACAGTTTTATGTTTCAGCAATTCCACCTTTCTGATATTGTGCTAATCCAGAGCCCTTTCATCCTTTTGGCATCCCTGGCTTGCTGGAAAAATGTCCAGGGACATTTCCTTATCACCAGCTCTGCAGCTCCAGATCTCTGAAATCAAAGCAGGTGTTCTGAAAACATCGATGGCTTGGGAAGAAAAATGATGGAGGAAGGTAGTAGTGGCAAAATCCCAAGTAAGTTCATTTGTCAGCTTTGAAGGCACATGAAATCATGGAATAACAATATCTTCAGGTGTCCAAATCAAGAAACATTTGTCCCAAATGAAAAAAACCTTTGCTATCCTTTTGAAGAAAACTTCAAGCTGGCTTACAAGTGGTGGAGAGCCACAGGGTAGCTCAAGAAGAATGCATTTTGGGAGGGAGAAGGATTTACTCAGGTACTGCTTTTTTGTCAGAAGTCATAGAGTCATTGAATGGCTTGGGTGGGATGACCCAGTTCCAGCCTCCTGCCATGAGCAGGTTGTACTGAGTTACAGCAGACACATCCTTTCGTGTTCAAACGTTGTGATCCCAAGAACAAATCCCAGGATCGTGGCCATCACCTCTGGAATTCAGTCAGTTTGTAAAATTCATTCATTCCAGAGAGCTCCTAAGTATTCAGCAGGCTGCAAACAGCAGCTCTCCCTCATGACTTCAGCATATTGATTTTTATATTTATGCCATAGATCCTTCTCAGTTCAAAGAGAATTTTCCCCCATTAGACTGTAAATAATTGATATGTCTATTGATTTTGTTTAATGTTTTTTCTGAATTTGTTTTCTTTATCATTAACTTAATGTAACAGTGGGAACAACATATTGTGACTGTCATAAAAGGTTACTCAGGGGAAAATACAATTCTTCCAAGTCTTTTCAGAAGCCTCATTTTGTGTGTGCTTAGATAAGCAAGTACTGCTCTCAAAGGTTGCTTAAATCTCTTTCCTGCCCTCCAGCAGGACTTGTAGGTGTGAAGACATTGGCACTGAAATCCAAGAAATTTCCATCATGATCAGTGGCCCAAAATCTATCCAGAGCCCAGTTGGATGGGAACATAAGCAAATATGTGTTAAAGACATAATCAAAACAAACAAATAAAAAGACAAATAAAAACAAACAAACAAACAAACAAACAAGCAAAACCCAAAACAATAAAAAACCTAAACAAACAATAACCCAAAACCCAAACAGAAACAAAGAAAGAAAAAGCTGCTTCTCTGCATGGTAATCTTATCCAAACAGAATCCACGTGATCCTCTTTGACTTCAGACTGCTTAAAAACAGCCCAACAAACAAACAAACAAACAAACAAATAAAGAAGCCAAACACCTGCTGTGCTTTATTTACCTTTTAAACTATCCATTTTTCCATTTTCAACTCATCTGTAACAGCAACAAATCTAATTCTGTATCAACAAAACACAGGGTGGTTCATGCATTGTACTCAAAAATACAAACTAAATGTCCCAGGAAAAATGACCAAGGTCACATTCACGATTCCAAAGAGGTCCAGATGCTCTCACATTTTCTGCTTTTCCTTGTACTCCAAGAAGACCAGTGAGTCCTTGTTATGGAGTTACTCTGAGTAGTCTTCATTCAAGGGGTACATTTGTCTTACCAGCCTAAAGAATAACAAATATCTGAGCCCAGTGCATCATTATCCAACAGCACTGGCTGGGCACTGAACAATGACCTGACCCTGGATGGATCCCAACATCTTTCTGCCAACAAACTTCTTCTGGTTACATTTTCATACAACCTTCCTGCATTTGAACCCCCATCAGGAAACTCAGGTTTTCTCAGCTGCTGCTAAAATTAGGGGTTAGGACTTGTGGAAATTACTTTTCCCTTTATATTTTAGAACAGGTTTGTGCATAGCTGAGCTGATGATGAGGGATTGTGGAGATATTTTGAACAAGTTGCTGTTATCAGGTTTGTAAGTCAGACTAACAAGGAAGAAGCAGCAATGAAGGAACAAGAATCCACCACATTAATTTGGCTTCCTTCTCCAAGGAATCCAAGAGCCAAACAATTCAGAGGCCTTAAAAGAGTGACCTTAAAACACTTAAGCTGGAAATCTTGGCAATATTAAAAAATGTAGCTTTATTTTATTATATATTCCTAAATAAAAGTACTGAACTTCGAAGAGATGACTAAAAAAACCTCTACAATCATCAGATACATTTAATTTTCAAATTTGCTGTGTTTTGTTGCCTTTTTTTTCCCGTGTTTGAGACTGAAGCAAAGGAATTCTCTCTCTCCATTTTGTTTTGAGCTCCTTTTTCCTTTTTATATTGGCCTGACACGATGCTTTGTTGTAGAGAGACTTTTCTTGCTTATTCACTCTTCTTCTCCAAACTCCCACTGCTCTTGTCTTGGTTACAAATGTAAGGATATAATCCTGAAAACTCCTGCTGCTCTGTATTGGGTCATGATTGTGCTCCAAATTTCACAGGTAACCCACACTCCTTGGATTTGGCAGCATGGAAATGCAAATATTCCAGGTATTGATTAGCTTCTTAGAAAGTAGCTGTAGAACAAAAAAAAAAGGGGAAGAAAAAGGAAAATGGAAGTGATTATAGGCAGAAATGTGCCATTTTTAACAATGGTGAAGCAAGGGACAGTTTAAATTAAAAAAATAGTGGAGACAAAGGTTTAAAAATAGGAATTAATAAGGCAAAGTTATAGAATATTACTTCACAGGTGTTTCTTGGGATTAAAAAAAGGTCACCTTATTATATAGATTTAGTATCAGTTTATATAACTGCACAGGGAGTTATGCACTAGAAAAATAGTCCTGTGGCAAATGAGTCTAAATTTATAGAAAACAGGTATAAACATGTTTACAGTCAAGCCTACTTTTTTACTTAAAAAAATTAAAAAAATCCATTCTAAGTCTACATTCTAAGAAAAATATATTCCTAAGCTCTCTAATTCCTGTTACAGTTTTGCAGTTCATTTCTGCAGTTCAAATAAACCAGACCATCTAAGTGACTCATGATATTTTTTAGAACATGGTCACAGTGTACTCTAAAATAATGAGAACTGGTTTACAGCCAAGGAGGAGGAAAGTGGAGAATCATTTTAAACACAATTCAGAATCACTACCCTGATTGCAGGACAGGGAAAAAAATACCCTCTTTGGGTTGTGTCAGCATTGATTTAAATTGACACTGCAAAGCTAAGGAGCCATCTGGAAGATGGAAAAATGAGTGTCAGCAGTCCCTTTTGACTGGACAGGAGCAGGAAGTGCTTGGAGAGGAATGGCTGATCATGACACACCCATTGCAAGTCTCTTTTGGGAAAGGATGAAAAATCCTACTTTTGTGATTCACTTCCTGATACCTTCTCTGGGTGGAGGGGCAGTTACTCGATTATATCCTTGTGATAAGATGGGAAAGAGAAGTAAAAATGTGTTTCCCCTGGCAACAGGCAGAGCTGGCCATGATTTATACAGAAAACATTAAATCAGCACAGCCCCCACCAGGAGCACATTTTCCTGTATGTTGGGTGGCTGTACAAACAAGCTCAATTTATAATCAGCAGGTCACTGATGAATAGAGGTACTTCGTTTTGCTTACAACTTATAATTAACATTTTATCATTTTCTATCAGCTTCTTATGCTCAAAGGTACTATCATGGGCATTTAAATGATGAAGTTAGTTTGTCATAGTCCCTGCAGCCATGAAGCATTTTAATTGTTGATGCATGTGGAGAGATGATTGATGTGAAAAGGAATTCAGAGCAGTAAACTATTGCACCTCAAACAGCTCCATCCCATATATCACTCTACACACAAAAGCTCACCAGATTAGCCTTGTTTAAATATTATTTGCATTTAAATTGCAGGATAGGTTATGGACTGTGTATTTTATGAACAAGGCTAAATGCTAAAGCCAGCAGTTACATATTCTTTGAAACACTGAGATTCACAGGTGCACTTTGAAGGCCGAGTTCTAAGCAGGCTGCAGAGTCAAGGACAGGAGAGGAAAACCTCCTTTGATTTTTGTAAAGTTAGGGGCTGGGAGATGGGGCAGGAATGCACTGACTCTGCCTTCTGAACTGAGAATAAAGGGAAATATTGCTTGTTCTGAGGAGTGCCTTTGTGAACACATCTGCATTCGAGTGTTGTACAGCCCTAATAGATGTTTTTATGCACTGAATTGTTCTGTTATTTTGCAGTTGACTTCAAAATGCTGTGTAGAGGGGGACTATGCTGATAAGAGTGCTACCAAGTCACTCCTATCCAAAGCTTGAAGTGATGTAATGAAGCCTCTAACTGTATATTGATGCTAAATACCATTGTTAGGAAGCCCAATTATATTTTTTTCCATGCTGACTGTGAAGAAGTGCAGTAGGCCACTCATTCTGAATACCAAATCAGCTTCTTAGCCTTCCCCAGGAATAATTCATTATTCAAAAAAATCCATTTTTTATTTTCATTTTTTTTCTAAAGGTTGTTGTAAGTTTTATAAAAGCAAGCTTTTCTTTTCCAGGGCCTTTCTAAATTCAGTGCCAAGAGCCTAAAATGTGCATTACCCTTACAAAAGAAAATAATTTCCATGCAAAAAAATTCTCCATATGGGTTAAAATCTATAGGTTTCCGCTTTGTTGTGCTAACAAAGGACAATATATGGTAAAATGGCTCTTGAAATTTGTTAGGGAATGGTATGGAAATGCTCTTGGAAAGAATGATAGTATCAAACACCTCCTTTGGAATCATGTCTGCTAATTCAGAGTTTTATAGATGAGATCCTGGGAAACCCTGGCTGATAAAGAATCTGGTCCTAATCCAGAAAATAATGAAAGAATGGAGTATCTGTGGGGAGAAAAAAAGTGCCTGCTGGCAAAGGTGATTATTGAAAGACTTCATCAAAAGAATGAAGCTGTGTCACTGGTGTGCTGGCTGCCACTTGCAGGGCACCAGCAGCAGAGCTGGGCAAGTCATTCCTGATGAGGGAAGAGCTCATTTAGGAAAGATGAGATATTTTTTCCATGAAGTTATGGGATCACTTATTGGAAATGTCCAGCTACAAAACTCTAATAACTCACCAGCAGCTCATGGGAAGTTCCCCTGCTCCATCAGACACCAAAGGCAGAGGGTTGGGGGGGTGAGGCACAGGGTTTGGGGGGTGTTTGCTCAGGCCATGGGGGTGCTGCACCTGCTCACAGCCCCCCAGACAAACTGCTGAACCCAGAAATGGAGAACAGCATCAATGACCCCTCTCTGTGCCACACTCACAGTAGCCCCAGTGGCATAATTAATAGGGAAATATTCCATGTTCCCGTATTTTCCCCTGTCATCCCTCTGTCTGTAACCTTCCCACTTATTCAGGGTTCTACAAACTCACCAGGTGTGAGAGGCTCAGCCCCTGAAATGTTTGTGTAACTGTTGAGACTCAGCTAATGATTATCAATCCTCCTAGAAGCTCCCAAAAAGTGTCTGCTATTTACTTGCATCTCAGAGCTGCTTCCCAAAGTAATAGGCAGCACATAAAATCAGGGGCACTGAGTTCACTGAGGCACCAGCTGCTCTCCCAAGCAGAATTCTTTACAAACACTCAATAATCTGCTCGGCACTAAGAAGTTTAAAGCATTTTTTTATTAAACTAGGAGTGCTAAAATTGTATATATCTTCTGGTATTTCATTAAGGTTACTGGCCTTGTGTCCAGGGGGATAATAAGATGCCAGAAGGCTGCAAGAAATGCAAATAAAAATGATACGTAGTCCAGGCACTGTTATTTGTAATATTGCAGTATTTTAATTCTCTAGCACTGGCCTTGGCTTGAGAATAGTAGGTTAAATCTGAGAGTTACTGATACATATCCTCAGCCACAGTGTGCTCTTTAAACCTGATACATACTGATACATATCCTCAGCCACAGTGTGCTCTTTAAACCATTTATCTAGTGCTGTATACCTTTATATCCTTTACACCAGGATGGTTTGGAGTAGAATTTCATGTTGCCAAGTTTTAGAAAGCTCAGTTAAGAAATCCAGCATGCTGAAACACACAAGTTAAACCTGCTCTGGTTTACTCTGTGGGGGAGCCTGTCTTCCTCCTGTTCCTACAACAAGAATGCAGTTCCTGAATATTTTTATAAAAATTAAAATATTTAAAATTGGGAATAATTTTCTGCCTCACCCATTAATTATTTTAAATCTTTAGACCCTTAGACTTTGCTGTTTGTGTGAAGTATTTAAATGGAAGGTTCTGTTTGCCACTACAATGATTGTTTTAAGTTAATTCCAGCACAGCATTTATTCAAGAACTGGCCCTTTTCACACTACTGGTAAAGGAAAACACATTATTTCAACCCACAGTAATTGCCAAGTGCTTTTGTGGGCTGTGGCAGTGGGGTAAGAACTAGTGAGATTCTAAATGTGCAGAGCATGGTACCTTCTCCTGACAAATCAATCTGTCAGGTTAAATCAAACCTGCCAGATCAGACAGCTCCCTGCTGCAGAGAGCACTGGCAATGCCTATGTCAGACTGCAGAAATCACCTGCAAATTTAACTTAATCTTTACTCTCAGTAGTGTTTAAAATAGTAATAATAATAATAATAATTAATAATAATAATAATAATAATAATAATAATGGCTTAAATAATATTCAACAATAATTTAAATTTAAATTTAAATTTAAATTTAAATTTAAATTTTAATTTTAATTTTAATAATAATAATAACAATAGTAACAATGATAACAATAATAATAGTAATGTATACATTATTTTGATATAATAAGTTGCAGAAGCAAATAAAAATCTTTCAAGTATCTTCTATGGAAGCCATACAGGCTGCAGTCTGCAAGGCACATTTTCCCTTCTTTGGCTGTGTTGTTACCCTGATGTTCAAGTGCTCCTAAGAGTTGTGTTTTTTACAGAAGAGAATATGAAAACTATGCCTGGAGTCAGCTACCAGGAAGCACATTCATTATCTGAGAATCCCTTTGGAGGTTTATCAGCTACAATATTTTTGCCATCAAAATTACTTTCATGTTCAAATAAAAATATTATTTTTGACTGGATAAATAGCCTAGAAAGGCAACACAGAAGCAACTTTAAAGGAAAATACTAAAAGTCAGTATATTTGGTGATATCCTCACCCCTGGATGTGTCCAAGGAAGGCCTGGATGTGGCACTCAGTGTCAGTGGCAACATGGAATTGGTCACAGCTTGGACTTGCTGGTCTGGGAAGGGTTTCCCAGCCTCAATGATTGTGTGATTCTATGAAATCCTATTCTGTATTTTCACAGCATCCACTATAAATGATTCTCACCTTAGTGTGAGGCCTTTGGATCTTACCAGGGTTGAAATATTTATTGATAATAAGTCTTGCAGCAATTGTTGTAGGCAAGATATTGCTACATCTGATAGGATCCATGGAGCAGGAAAATAGTCTTCTGGTTGGCATTATCAGGGGAAAGAGAAAGCTAATTTCATAAACTGCTTAGATGTAGTAAAATTAGCAGAAATGAGGGGAAAGTTCAATTTCACTTGTAAGGCCTTGAGAATGACACAGCCCCTGCTGACCAAAAAGGCCATCAGGCTGAGAGAAAAGGGCTGCCTCTGTCAGGGGAGGATATTTTGTTGTGAAGCCTGCCCTATTCACAGGAATTTTGATTTTATTCTCCAGATTACTGGAAGAAACAGACTGCTGTATCCAAAGGTGGTTTTCAGGGACCTGAGGCTCTCAACAGCCTGGTCCCCACCCACAGCAACATCCCAGGCTGCCTCCAGCTCAGCCCCTCTCATCAACAAATCACAGAATCCAGATTTAATTTGGAAGAGACCTCAAAGCCCATCCAGTGCCACCCCTGCCCTGGGCAGGGACACCTTCCACTGTCCCAGGTGGCTCCAAGCCCCATCCAGCCTGGCCTTGGACACTTCCAGGGATCCAGGGGCAGCCACAGCTTCTCTGGGCACCCTGTGCCAGGGCATCTCCACCCTCCCAGGAATCAATTTCATCCTAATATCCCATCTAACCCTGCCCTCCTTCAGCTTACAGCCATTGCCCCTTNTCAGGGGAAAGAGAAAGCTAATTTCATAAACTGCTTAGATGTAGTAAAATTAGCAGAAATGAGGGGAAAGTTCAATTTCACTTGTAAGGCCTTGAGAATGACACAGCCCCTGCTGACCAAAAAGGCCATCAGGCTGAGAGAAAAGGGCTGCCTCTGTCAGGGGAGGATATTTTGTTGTGAAGCCTGCCCTATTCACAGGAATTTTGATTTTATTCTCCAGATTACTGGAAGAAACAGACTGCTGTATCCAAAGGTGGTTTTCAGGGACCTGAGGCTCTCAACAGCCTGGTCCCCACCCACAGCAACATCCCAGGCTGCCTCCAGCTCAGCCCCTCTCATCAACAAATCACAGAATCCAGATTTAATTTGGAAGAGACCTCAAAGCCCATCCAGTGCCACCCCTGCCCTGGGCAGGGACACCTTCCACTGTCCCAGGTGGCTCCAAGCCCCATCCAGCCTGGCCTTGGACACTTCCAGGGATCCAGGGGCAGCCACAGCTTCTCTGGGCACCCTGTGCCAGGGCATCTCCACCCTCCCAGGAATCAATTTCATCCTAATATCCCATCTAACCCTGCCCTCCTTCAGCTTACAGCCATTGCCCCTTGTCCTGTGACTCCAGGCCCTTGTGAAGAGTCAGGAACTGAGTGTCCCACTTAATGTGAAGTATCCCAGTTGAGAAGCACCAGTGGGATTGGGACATAAAGGCCCATTTATATAGAAAGTTGACAGCCATATTCCATGCTTGGAATGGTATCCAAAGGTTTAACTGGCAGCTGTTCCCACAGCCTCTGTGGCCACCAGGCTCTGTGTCCATGTGAGCTCCCCACGAGCAGCTGGGAACGGTCACAACCAGCCCTGCACAGGGCACAGATTCCAATCTCAGTACCCAATTAAAGCCTGATCAGAGGGTTTGGTATCAAAGACCAGCACTATTTGATGGAGGCAGCTTTTCCTCTGTGCTGCTCTGATCACCCTCTGTCCAATTGCTTTAGCTGTTTGCTGGATAATTTTTTAATAGAGCTATGACCTTGCAAGCACTCGTGTGAGTTCTAATGCCATGACCAGAGTCAGCTTTCTCTGGCACTCTAGCACAGCTCAGTGGGGTTTAATTCAGGAATATATCAGCATATCTCCTGCCAGGAGTCAGTGGAGGAGGCCCCTCAGATGTGCCCACCTCTAATTGATCACTGGCACAAATGGTTTGAGCACACACAGACTCAGGGGGCATCTGCTTATGGTATGAAAATGGGTTATTTTAGGTTTACAGATCAGTGAAGGAATGAAAGGTCACATCAGTTGTTATGTAAAATCCTATCTGTGGTATGCACCAGCTAGTTAAAAAATAAGGGCTTGATTGAGAATGCCATTAAATATTTATATTAACTGTATGCCTCAGCATAATCATTTGTATTTCTAATTTACATTGAATTAAAGAAGAAAACTTATATAGGCATTTCTAAATTACATTTGCAAGAACAGACAGGTAAAAAATTAATATACCTATGTAATATAATGCATTCCATACTTCTTACATATTACATATTATTAAATGTTAGAAAAGGAAAAAAAAAATCTAAAAGAAAAAAATGTGTTTAATCACCCTGTCCTATAATGGAGAAAACTTCTGAAGGACTCCCTGTAGAATCTCCTCTAGGTTTCATTCTTCCACTCATTTCCATGAAACTGATGCAATGCAAAACAAAGTAAAAAGGATTAAACTTCATTTTAAGTGCCTAAAGAGATAACTTTGTGTTCTGGATTTAGAATTCACAGCCCACAGAGAGACGTGTGAGTGTGAAAGTTTCAATAACCAGAACGTGTTATTTTTTTACATTTCCATGTTCAAGCATCACACAGTATTTGTTTCCCTGGAAGAAAACCCATCCCTTCCAAATTTAGTCTGTTTGTTGCTTTTCCAAATGTAGCATGTTGGCCCTTTTTTTATATAAAACAAGTCCCACCAAACCCAAATGCCCCATTACACATCACATTCAGGAGTGACAGACAGCAGCAGCCCATTAAAACAAGTGACTCATATAGACATAAGTGATTTTATTTTATATTATGCTTAAAACTGGTGCCAAGTCACTCAAAAAAATAATTCCTGTTTTTATGAGATCTGTGCCTTCTGCTTCATCCTCCCTGTTCAAATAGAGAATAGGAATTATTGGGTTCTAACCTTGATCAGACAACTAATTTCCAGGACAGATCTTGACAAAATTGCAGAGCAAGCATGGTAGAAAATGTTTTCTAATTACCGTGGTTTCTGTTCAATTTTTATTTTGTGTGGCTTCCTTAGATAAGATTTTCCCTACTTGTAAATTTTCTTCCAGTGCTTCACTGGTGTGTTCTTTGCCTTCTGCTGCTGCTGCTGAGGACCAATATTTTTTCCAGCACAGTTACTGATCCTTCTTTTGGTTTTAATATTCTTTCTTGAGAAGAAATAAGCTTAGCAAGATTTCAGAGCCCTCAGCAAATCCAACTCTCCAGCTACCAGGATGATGACTTTTCTGCCTACACATTTCTGAACAACAATATTTCTGCATTTTCCTTGCTCATACAAATCACCAGAAAGTTTTAAGCAGTGTATTTTTTTTCCACTGCTTTTGAGAGAGGGATAGAATTGAATCTGCCAAGATTTTTAAAAGTTTTTAAAGGGCCCTACCAGTTCACAGTGGGAAATAAGTTGTTTTATTACTGTTGCCATTTCTATGACATTTTTTATCTTATTATTTTGGGTGTTTTTCACACATAGAAGAAAAAACACCATCTATGTACATGTTATTCTTTGTAGTGTCTAACATTTTGAAAAATTCCAGTAGTTAAGGAGATGGGAAAAGCAGAATTAATGCTCCTCTAACCCCCTAGGAAAAAGCCATGGGTTTTATCCCACAATTTCACTCTAAGCCAGTCAATTTTGTTTACAGTCATATTTTCCTCTAAGAAATGGAAATAATTTTCCCATTCCTTTTCCAATCTCAGAAGCTATGGAAGAGAGAATGGATGATCAGAAATTTGTCAAATGGCTCATCAGACAATATAAGACATCAAATTAAGCAGGGCAGGCCTTTCATAGCAAAAGACTGGCACTGATAAGGTTAAAAATGTGTCCTCATCTGACATGCTCAGGATCTCTGAACCCTTCTTAATATGGCTCTGAATATTTTCCTTTATGTCATTGGTTCCATCCTGGATAAAAGGTTTTGTGTGAATAACAACCACAGAAAACAGCTCCCTGAAATGTGCTGTTTAAAGGTGTTTCTTTGATTTGTTAAAATTACTCTTCGATGACATGTTGGTTTTAAACCAAAAACACAAAAAGAGAAGGTCATGACCAGCTTTGTTTTAAATAAAAGCTTTTGAGTATCTTGCAAATTCTTCCAAGCTTCTTTTGTCTCATGTGTGGTATTAGAGGAGGCAGATGGGATAAAGGAGTTCCCTGTGCCACTGTAAAGGAAAAGAAGTGGAGGGTTAGTGAAGACACCTTTCCTTCCTTCCTTCCTTCCTTCCTTCCTTCCTTCCTTCCTTCCTTCCTTCCTTCCTTCCTTCCTTCCTTCCTTCCTTCCTCCCTCCCTCCCTCCCTCCCTCAGCAGTGACAGAGGAAATTCCATTGTTTCTGTTTCATCCACAGAGAAATTAAACATGAATGGGATAAGGGATTTGGTTTACATGGATTATGAATATGATTATGGAAGAGACAAGAAATGAAATCTAGAATTATTCCTGGTTTTATTTCTGGGGTGTTTTTTTTCTCTTTTCCTGTCAAAGGAAAATCCTGTCTTATTTTCATATTCAAATTCCCTTCTTACTTCTTATTGTTAAAAATCCTAGAATATTGGTGATTTAAAACCTCCACATTGGGTTGAATGACATGGCTCTGGTTCAGCAGCCTCTTCTCCTAGTTTGTTTCTAGAGATATAGAATAAATCATAAATAACTAAACACCACTAAAACCACAATAGAGAGCCTAAATAAAGCAATAAATTGCTGTCCAACGAGCTTCTGTAAAGCTCCAGACCTTCCCACTGGGACAAACCTTTAGGATCTGAAAAAGCCCAGGGGTTATTGCTTACAGAGCCCTGGAATCCTTCTGCTGACGATGTGTTCAGCATTCATTTGAAAAGCAAGCCAAACTACATCGTAAATTTCTCAAGGAAACAATGGAAACATTGGATTTATGATCATTGACTCTTGCTGAAGGCTGATCCTGTAGATCTGTATTTGTCATTTCGATTGCACAAAGTCATTTTTCAGTTTTTCATGGCTGGCTGAAGGGTTAGAGTGCCAATGGAAACATCACGTTGAAATAACAGATGTCAGAAATATTGCACCAGGAACCAGGAGCTACTTTAACAGACCTTGTAAAATATTGTTCCTTCTTATACAGAACATAGGGGTAAGAGCATTTTTTATTTGCTTTTTAAGTCAATTGGCACTTTGTCTCAACTGGAACCATAGGTAGAGGTTGTGAGGGAATTTCATTTTGTGCCAGTGCATGTGAACTTCTTTTTCAAGGCAGTGAGCTACTTGCATCAGCTTTTGCTGAACAATAAATAAATAAATTGGCTATTTAAATGTCCTTGAATAGTATAAAAGTGTTGAGTCACTCCTTTATAGCTGTTCCACTGAAAAATATTTAATTCTTGTCCTCTCTTGCATTCATCTAAAGAAAGGTTATTAATTTTCTTTCCAGTTGTGCTCTGCTCAGGGAATATGCCCCAGTGCCTTTCTGGCTTGAGCTATGCTTGAAGGTTTTCCCAGCATAAGTGTGTCAAACAAGAGTGTGAAAAATCATTTTCCTGCTAAAAAATAACAGTAGGAATAAAGAATGTAGCTGAAAAAAAAGTGAATTGTTAATGGTTAACAAATTTAATGCAGTGTCTTAGTTTATAAGTGTTCTGTTCGATGAAAATATCATAGAAGCTTATTTAGGGTAAGAGATCAATATTTGCCTGGTCCTGCATTATAAAATGCAATTGTTCATCCATATCAAGGATAGTGCTATCACTGTTAAACAGTGCTCCAGGCAAGATGGATTTTTTTGTTATTATTTTTTTTCTGAGTTTTTTTTGGTATGGATTTCATGAAGATCCTGATTTTCAAAGAAAAAAAGCAGACTGCTACTACAATGAGAGAAACTGAGAAGCTGAAGTTCTGTAAAACAGAGCTTTGAGTTCCTCTCAGCAGAAGAATTATGAAATCAGGAATAGAACTCAAATTCTTAACCTCAAAAACTTCTTGGCATTTTAAATCTTTCTTTTTTGATTGTTTTGAATGAGGTCTGTACAATCTTATATAAATAGTAAATACTGTAACAAGCCAAAGGCAGCTAAACCCCACATTCCTTTATTCATTCTCCTCAGCTGGGGTCAGGGAAGAAATCAGAAAAACCAAAACTCCTGGGCTGAGGTAAAGAAGGTTTAAAAGAAGGGGAGGGGAAAAGGAAGGAGAAGGAGAAGGAGAAGGAGAAGGAGAAGGAGAAGGAGAAGGAGAAGGAGAAGGAGAAAGGAGAAAGGAGAAGAAGAAGGAGAAGGAAAAGGGAAAGGAAAATTAAAAGGAAAATGGGAAAAGGAAAAGGAACCCTTATTTAGATCAGAAGTATCATCCCTTCTACTCTGCCTGGGGAACTGCCCTCTGGAAGCTGGAGCAGCAATTTTCCTGGAAGGAACACGTTGTGATGTCTTTTCTTTGCAGCTCTCATACCCTTGACTCATCCCACTTCCCCATGTCCTCTCCTTGTCCCACAGGTGAGTCCAGAGCATGGCTGGGGGTACAGATCCACTGCAGCTCCTGGAGCAGAGGAACACTCACTCCTGACAGCCAAAACACTGCTCCAAACAGGTGGGGAATAGGACAGATCCCTGCCAGTGTCCCCACAGCCAAGGCAGGATGTAGGGAGGAAAGGAGCCTTGCTCCATACTGCTGCAGCTGGGCAGCCCATTGTCCCTCTCCATGCAGAGTTCCTCACATGGATCATGTACACCTGACTGTATCTCTGAATTTGGATACCTTCCCCTTGTCCTGGTCATCCTGGTCACCTTCAGCATGGCCAATTCCCTCTCCAATGCCTCTTCCCTTGCCTGGGTGACATACAGCACCTTCCTTCACACCTGACAGAAGTCACATCCAGGAGCTGTGGGCTTTTGCTCCTTTTTCAATCACTTTGGCATTGCCCCACTCCCTAGAACGTGATTGTAATTATATAATGTAATATATATATAAATTTAGATGTAACACCTTGTGATTGCAGGCTACTGGCCCTGTTGTCCCACCTGGATTATAAGTGTAATTTTTTGCCTGTCTCACAGTTCACTGAAGGATGAGGATCAGGTGCCCAGGATCAGGGAACATAGAAATAGGAATATGCTGGTTCAACATCCCAAGGGTATCCAAAATTTTCAAGAACCACTGTAATTGGCTTGGAGGAGAAGGGAAAGGTGAAGGAGTGGAAGTGTCCTCCCCTGACTACCCCCTGGATGGGTTCTCTGAGGAGAAAAGGTAAAGAGAGGAGCTATTAACAGTTTCCAAGAGCTGGTTCCTGAACTGCAGAGATGATGGTAATGCTGAGTACAAATACCAGATTAGTGTCACAACCAGTAATTTTATCACATCATGAGCCAGTGTTACACAGCACAACAAAATAATAACCTTAATCCAGCCCCCAGAGATGCCAAACAGCACAACAGGGAACACTTATAGGAGGTGAGGTGATACCCACAACAACTCTGGGAATAAGCACAGCCAGTCTGAGATCCAATAAATAAAGGTTGTGACCAGCAACCATTAAAATAATATAATGAATTATTACAGAAATGTGTTTTTTTTCTAACATGCTGTGGTCAGATTTATCATTATCCCAGCCCTTCATGCCCCATGTTGGGTGTGGTGGTTTATCTGGCAGGCAGCTAAACATTGCAGGCATTCACTCACTCCCACTTCAGTGGGATCAGGGAGAGAAGCAGGAAAGAATCAAAACTCCCATGGGTTGAGAAAAAGATGGTTTGAAAGAAAAGGAAGGGGCAATAATGATAATGAGAAAAGAATACACAAAATAAGTGCTGCACAATGCAATCCCCCACTACCCACTGACCAATGCCCAGCTGAGTGGTGGCAGCAACTCTCCCCCCTTTTATTGTTCCTCATGATGTCATCTGGTGTGGAATAACCCTCCAGCCAGCTTGGATCAGCTGTCCTGGCTCTGTCCCCTCCCAGCTTCTCCTGCACCTGCAGCCAACTTGCTGGCAGGGTAGCAGGAGAAGCCAAAAACTCCTCGAGCTGGTGTAAGCCCTGCTCAGGAGCAGCCAACCCATCAGTGTGGGATCACCAGTGTCCTCAAAAACACAGCACTGGAGCCAAAACACAGCACTGGAGCAGAGCTCTGGGCCACACCAGGTTCCTGTCAGACAGCAGGGCTGTGTGAAATGGAAAAGAGGCAGGAGAGCCAAAGCCCAGCAGAGAGCTCGGTTCCCCAGCAGAAACACAGCTCTGGGCTGGACCTGTGGGTGTGGGAATCCAGAAGCTCCAAAGCCTTTCCAGTATTTGGGCAGTGTGAGGACAAGTCTTTTCCACCAATTCTGAGGGCACCCAGTGAGGCTGAGGGGTAGCAGAGGAACAGCTCATTTCTGAGTCCTCATTTGTCTCCTCCTTGCTGTGACCCCACCACACAGAGACCCAAGGCACTCAATCCTAGTGAGGGTCCTGGTGGGGCCACATTCCTGCAGCAAAAACCTTTCCTGGGTTGCATAACTGAGGAGGAAAATATGAATTTGCACTGCTGTAATTTATTAAATATTGTTCCTCACATTACCTCAGATCAACAAGTGAATATATGGATTTAAAAAGCAATGCACATGTGCATTATGTTTTTAATCTCTGAGTGCCAAGTCTGTGTGTTCATCCATATTTTTGTAAGGATCTTGTAGATTCCTAAATGTCACTGGAATGCTTATGGTAGAAGCATTAAAGTAGGAGTTTCATTTTTCTCTTTCATATTTAGAATTTTATTTAAACACATTAATAGTGATTCTGTCACATAAGGCAGGAGAAAAAAAAACAAAATAATAAAATAAACCCCTTTTCTTCTCCTTATTTTTAGGTTATGTTTTGGGACTTTTTTAATAAGAGGCAGTTTAAAGAAAGCTTCGTGGGGTGGGGTTTTTTTGTTTGTTTTGTTTTGTTGGGTTTTTTTTCCTTATCATTTAAATCCTCATTATGCTTTCACAGTGGGGGTCACCACATGAAGGTGGAGAAACATTCTTAGATCTTTGGACATGTAACTATTTCACCACCCTGTCCTTTTCTGCACAAGTGATTATGACTTCTCTTTTCCATAAAATAATATAATCTGTTGGCCAAACTTCAGAAGTTTTTTGAAAGATTTGCTTAAATTCTTGCTAAGATAGGTGGCAAGACAGAAGGCAAAAAATGAAGTACTGCCTTATTGAAGGAGACCACCATATTAGGCACCAAAAAATCCATACAAAATAATTGTAACAGGAATTTTCCCCCTAATCTATGAGTTGAACTCAGATGTTTCACTTACTGTGGATACTAAATTAGAGAAATCTAAGTATATAAAACACATGCCCAGGGGAATCTATAACGTTTGGTGTTGTAATAATGAAAGAGACACTTTTCTTATAGATGAAATGAGAAAATTTTTCTTACTTTAAAAAGATTCATTTTAATGAACACCTGAAATAAGAACACTATTCAAATGTGTCAAAAATAAATGGCACTAAACAAATATATGCTAAAACGAAGCCTTCACTATTATAAATTAGTACAAACCTAACCAAATTACACAATTTTTCTTAGTTTTACTTTTCTAGGCTATTTTATTGGTTTAGTTTGAATTATTTTAATTTCTATCAACCTATCTTTTGCTTTCTTTTTGTTAATTGCTGAAAGAAATCATGTGCAGAGGAATATACATAGCCAGAATAAAATTACTAAAAAATACCTCTACAAAGATTAGTGTGAGTGATTCTAAAAATAAAGACCATGACTCTTCTAGAGAGTCTTTCAATACAGCTTGGAATGAACTCTAAACATTTCAGAAACTACAGCTTTTATCCTGAGTTCTGACCCTGAGTTGTGCTCCTGGAATTTTATACACACAATAAACTCCATAAATAATTGCTTTTCCCAGTTTATTCCTGTCTCTTTATTTCTCATTTCTCTGGTTTTACAGGAATTTATACACCAGACTAAAATGTGATTATTTGATATATTTTAAACATATATTCATGAACTTTAGGTGCATCTACATTTAGTGTATCTCACCCTGTAAATTTAGTTCTCAGGGGAAAATCCAAGTTTATGGTATGTGCCTGACCATTTCTCTCTTTGAATTCTGAGCCTTTACAGTGATTATTACCTTTACAGTGGTTCTTTCATGTGCATTTCATATTACTTTGGAAAAGTACCTCAGTACCCCAAGTAAGCCCATTTACACCAGTGAATGGAATTCTAATTTCTTTGTCTTTCTGAAAAGAGTATTTTGGGTTCTGTATAAAGAGAAGAAGGGGACAAAACATTTGAAGCAGAGAAGTTAAGTGGGCCACAGGAGAGAGTCTCATGTTAAAGCAGCATATTTTCAATTTTTAAAAAATTTGTACTTGTTTCAGAGAAGAGATTTTTTTAAGTAACAGTAGAGGAAAATGTTCCATCTTTTTTACTGTTCATGTCTCCATTTCTAAATGTAAAGAGAGGCTCTGCATTTGTTACTGGGAATTTTTATTTTAGCTCTTGAGGTGAATTAAAGACATACTTGCATTTAAATATAATTTTTTAAAAAAAATCAGAAAACAAACACACCTAAAACAAACACTCAAACAAAACCCCAAAGAAATGAAAACCCCAATATATTGAGCAGAGATTTATTGCCACAACAAGGAGACTGCAGAGAAGCACCAAGAGCCAACATCAAAATTGGGAGTGTAGAGCATCCCAGTCCAGCCTTGGGTCCATCTCCCAGCCCATCCCTCACCAATTCCTTGGTCACAAATTTCTGCTGCTGAGCAGTTACAATGGAATACCCCCTTCAACATCAGAAAAATAGTGTAAAAATTTTAAAAATCCTCATTTTTATCACTAAAATAATTTTTGATTTTATTCTGCAATTAAATATTTTGCCATCGGTTTCCTTTTCTAACAAGATAACTTCACATTGAGTCAATCAAGAAATAATTGCATATTAAAGGTGTTCTAATTAATGACATTCCCAGGGTGGAAAGGACAATGCTCTCAGGGATGCACAGAGTGGGATTGTTGAGGTGTCAGTGCAGGGACAGAAGTTGGACTTCATGATCCTGATGGGTCCCTTCCAATTCAGGATATTCCATTATTCTCTGATATTAATTTTAAACATCTGCACATTCTTCAGTTCACAAAAACTTTCTGTTACCTGTTATGCAACCTCCATTATTTTTTCTTTACCCTTACCAGGCTTCTAAGCCAGGAAAGAAAGAGTGTGAAATTTTCTTTTCCTTGAGTTACTCATAAATCATAAGACATTATTTATAAAGGAAAAGAAAAAAATAAAAGAAAAAAAATGGGAAAAATATACCATCAGCCAAAATCCCAAGGAAACCCTGAGGAACAGAAAGGAAAGAGAAGAGTCAGGATGCAGTGATGGGACAGAGGGAAATGAATAGGAAAAATACAGTGAGTGAAAGTTATTTAATGATAAAAAAAAGAAGAAACAATGGGAATATTCCATTCAAGGTCCATTACTTTTGCCCAGTGGGTGTTACAACCCCACTCACAGTCAATGAAATGACTCCCATTGACTTGCAAGTATTTTCAATCCTAAATTCTATTTTCAGGCCTAAAGCAGAATGCCTGTAACACTTGTTAATCTAGATGTGCATGATTTAATAAAGTTGAAAGGTTCTCTTTTTAACCAAGAAACCTAAAAGTTCTGAATGCATTTTCATACATTTCAGGATATGTCTAACCCAAAACAGAGAGCAGCAGCTCTGCAAAACAATGCCCTGAGGCAGATTGAATTCTAGCACACAAAACTCACCAGCTCCTGCAGATCACTTGTGCATAGGAATTACAGACACTGCTCAGAATGTAATTTCCTTCAAATTCGCACTGAAAAATAAATTACTTGAGATCAGATGAAAGATCTTGCTAAAATAGCCTTTTGCAAAATGAAACTCCCATGGCTAGGCAGCTCTGAATAAGTTCTGGTAGAAAATAGGGTATTTTTTTTTTAAGTATTCTGTAATTTAATGAGATTTTTTATTTTTAATATTATGTGACAATATTGTATCTGTGCATACTGTGACTTAATGGCAAGTATGATATAATGAGTCAATATATATATTTTTCAAATGGCAAAAAATTATTCCTGCATTGACAAGAGCATCATGTTGTATCTCTGTTCATCTGAAATACACAAGATATTGAATATGTCACATTCTGAACCATTCATTCCAGCACTGTTACTGTATTATTCTGATATATCATTTTTACTATCTTGCTACTTGCTGAACAATCATGATGGAATATAAAATGTATATGCAAGTTCACAAGACTTTTCTAAACATTTTTCTAAAGCCATCGCTTAAATCCATTGAAAATGAAATGCCACTTGTTAAAATAATATTTTCTTCCAATGACAGATTTTGGCAATTGGATGGTGCACAAAAAATTACATCTTTCAGTTCTGCAGGAATATCCTCTCATAGCACTCATATATCTTTTCATCAGACTCTTTTTAGAAGGGGAGAGAGATTTCTAGAAAATATACATTCACTTTCAAAGGCATGGGGATTTTTAACATGAATTTCTTATTTCTGTAGTAAAGAGAGAGTTTCTGTTCACATGGAACCATGGAAGCTCCTGGTTAGGACTGAGAACCACCAACTTTTAGGGAAGTCACAACCTGTGTTAATTTGATATTTAGTTTGATCAAATCTGACAGTGTGTTTTAGACATTTAGAAATAATTCAGGAAGGATTTGAGCCATCAAGCAGAGATTTACACATTTGCAGAAGTGTCACTAACCCTACTCCAGTAACTGAATGGCTTTTGGTAGGGTAGTACTGGAGACTGAGAACTTGTGCTTTATGTTTTCATCTGAACTGTTAATAAACACATTTAAAATGCACATTTATACAGAGAATTGGCAGGAAAAAAATACCTTAATGCTATTTATTTAGAAGAACAAATAGCTTATATGAGGAAAAAACACCACCATTTTCTTTAGAGGGAAAGACCTGGGGTATCAGTAAGGGCTTACCTTTGTGCTGGTAATGTTTGTGCAAACTCATGCTGATTCTCAAAGGTCTGCTCTAGTTGAGCTGGGTAATAAACTTAAATTGGGGTTTATTCAGCCACAACAATGCTTGTGAGTAATCTAAATTTTAGCTGTGACTCATGTCTTCAGAAAGAGGCAAACAGGTCCACAGGCTCCAGCTTCTCCCCAAGGGGGACTGAGGGGTTTATAACAAAAGCCATGGGATTTCTGATGTGAATATTTCAATCTGCTTCTCTTGAAGGTCTGGATTCCAAACCAACAGAGTGATTTGTGCATCTTATTGAAGCCATTGCTGCCTGAGGTTTTACCTTCACAGAAACTGGAATACTGCTGGGAAAGGATTGGGCTGAGCTGGTGCAAGCTGTGTTCCTCAGGAACACCACCACTGCACATTTTCAGAGCCCTCCTTCAGCAGAAACTACGTGTGCAGGCAGCATCAGAGAAATTCAGGTTAGAAAAGAGACACAGAAATATTCTGGTGCTTCCAGCTCACACAGCACGTTGTGCTATGGTGTGGCATGGTGGTTTTAGCTCTAAAATTCAACTTGATCTTGGAGGTCTTTCTTATTGACTCTCTCATTCTATGAGTCTACTCATAATTTTTTTAAATATTTTTGGTTCCTTTCCTTCCTTTTCACACCCAATGATAGATATTCCATCCCTACTCCTATCCTAAAAGTTGTCAGTTTTAAACACCCAGGAGGAAATGTAACTCTCCTGAGATTAAAGAAATGTAATTTTTTAACTTCATGGCTTTTTTGGTCTTTCTTTAGACATCTTCTTCATGTATCAGAGGAAGGGTTGCATAGCTAGAGAAACAAAATGAGTTTTTGTCAATTATACAGCACTTACACCAGGTACTTAATTTAATAGTGAACATAGGATAATTAAAAGTGTTTTTCATGTAACTTTCTCCTAATTTTTTTTTTCATGCCAGAAGTATGAACATTTACATAAAAAGGCAATATGCCCTCTCAACCTGAATAAATGTGTATATTCTGGCTGCTACAAGGAAACTTCCAGCCTGCATCTTTATCTTCATATTAATCTTTTCTCCAGGTCAAAGCAGTCAAATACAGACATCATTCCTCTTTCAAAAAGAGTTGAGGAGCACTTTTCTACTCTTTAAATACAGAGGGGGTGTCATTCTTTGCAGCATTTCCAAGCACTGCTTTGATGTTTAAAGCCCTGTGGCTGGAGCTCTTGACTTCCCAATGTGCCATGGTTGGAGGTTGGACCAGGCTGGACTCCATCTTGGAGGTCTTTTTTACCATTAATGGTTCTGTGATTCTATAGCAATAGGATAGCTAAAAAATTCAAAATCTCCAAATCTCAGCCTTCCTATGAATCCCTCTGGCTGAGGATAAGAACCACACATCACTCTGTTCCCTATGTTGCTTAATAGTAAAATGAGTTCTGTAAAAAATTGCAGCTCCAAAAGGTCTTGTTTCTCCAAATCTGTGCAACCAGTATGGTTCTGGTTGTGTTTTTACCAGCATTGGCAAAAGAATAAAATTTTACTGCTTGTAGCAGGGTATTGCCTAAGGAAAGTGTTGGTTCTACTCCCAGTGCCATGCTGGGAGTTGGCTGAGAGTGGAACTGCAACTTTGAGAGAAGATTCCCATTTTTTGGTGGGACCAGAGCATTCATTCTTCCCATAATTTGAGTAGTTACAATTCCAGAGAGTGCTGCACCACAGCCACAGCTCAAGTTAAAGAAAAGTTTTAGAATCACAGGATAGAATCAAAGAGCTGGAAGGGACCCACCAGGATGATGGAGCCAAAGCCCTGGCCCTGCAAAGACATCCCAACAATCCCACCCTGGGCACCCCTGGGAGTGTTGTCCAAACACTCCTGGAGCTCTGGCAGCCTTGGGAATGTGACCACTTTAGCCTTCCCTTTCCCACTCTGCCCCCACTAAGGAACTCAGCTAATGCTGACCACACACAAAGAAATCCTGCTAGGAACACTGAAACAGGCAATGGGACTAAGACAAAAGAGAGTGGCAGCTTGCACTAGGTGCAAATCATTTCCAGATCTTACAGTGTGAGAAAAAGGCACATTTTCAGTCACAAGTCAAGGAAATCTGTCTTGAATAAGTGCAATCAATAAATTTATTACACCTGCAGAGCACCTTTATTTTGGCTTTCATGAGGCCTTTTCAATGTTCCCCTAAGTCTACTTTGGTGATCAAACACAGAAGGTGCAGGCACCATTTTTCTCCAGGCCTGTCAAGGTTCCCTTCTGTTGTTGGGAGCCATTTCTTATGAACAATTTTTAATTAGAGAAAGTTCAATAATTAATTTAGTCAGAGCTACCTGGATTATTTCAAAGTCCTTAGAGGGACTAGGAGATCATTAATTCTCTGTAACTTTCTCCTGAATATTTACTCTGGAAGGAAAACAATGGTCTCTGTAACAAACTTCAGAGGGAAAGGAAATGATCCCCTTTCCTGTCCACTGTGAGAAAAGTAGAAACATGTGGCTTAAACCATAATCTTTTTGTGATACAGCTTGATATTAAAACCCTGTTTGGTTAGTTAATGTAAGAGTTGGGAAGCACTGGAATAAATTACACAGGAGGGTTGTGGAGGTTCAGGCCCTGAAGTTCTGTGAGAACAAAGCAGACTGACCACACACTCTGCCAGCAACTGCATTTGGATAGTTGGTGTTGCCTTGCTGGAAGAAAATGGGCTAAGGGGTGTTCCAGCAGCCCCATTTGCTGTGACTCTGGATGTGCTGGGCTTTATGACCTTGTACAATGTGCAAAAATGGACAAGCACAGAGATAAATCTTTAGAGACAACATACAAGCCAAAAAAAGTATTGTTTATCCCTCCATGCATTTCATTAGAGTAGAGCCATGGCCTGCTGGCAATGGCAGACTCAGTGGGACAGTTAATGCATGTTTGCTGGCAGATTTTGGATAAGCCTTATCTCTCCCAAGAGGCCTCAGTAATTCATTTTCTGGCAGTGGGGTACATTGCACTGGGTTTGGTTTAATGTAGCATGAGGCATTGTGTGTATTTAGAGATTTTTGAATCATCAAATTATTCTTAAGCTTTTAAATCACCAAAAATTCCTTTTCACGTGTGATTCAATATCCTTGGTATTTAACTGTCAATATTTTTATTCAATACTGCATTTGCATGTGTATGATGGGATCTGATGGGTTTCTATTCTCATAAAATAGAGACAGCTTGGAAGCTTAATGGTTCTTGGAGGATTGAAGTAACCCAAATTTTTAAATACTGGCTGTCCTGTTGTTATGCTTCTTAATGCCTTTTTGGTTTTGGTCCAGCTCTGTTGAAACAATTCATTCCCTTGTGTTTAAATGCATCATTTTTACTTTGGTTATTTGGTTATTGTTAAAATTTATTAGCCTTCCCTCATCAAGCAGTGCTAATATTGTTATTTGTGGGAGATAGGATTTATAAGGTGTTCTGGAAGAAACATTTATTGACTTGTAGGCTGCAAATGGCAGTGGAGCTACCTCATAACTGAGTTTTCTATGGGTGCTTGTGCCACATTCTGGTGTCAATGGCAGCATCAGAAAGGTGACAAAAGGCTGCTGGCCTGATGTGGATTTGAGTGTGAAGCTGTTCTGGGACTGAGCTGAGTTCCAGCCTAGGTTGTACAAACACTGTCATGGGGTGAGGAACATGCACCTCATTCTCTCTTCCATCACTGGATTCTGGAACTTAATAACATGAATTGCAGATACCAACTGACTGATTTCATTTCAAATCTCCTGTGTCCTGCAGGTGCTTTCAGTTAATTATTCATGAGATACTTTCATCAGTTGGGTACACAGAAAGAGGCAGAAAATCTGTGTGCTGTGAAGGTGCTGAGTGACTATTTAACACCCTAGGAACTTCTAGATACATTTTTAAGACACTGTGATTAATTTGATGTGTTCCTTTAATTGTTTTAGGGGTTTTCTGCTCATCATTTGTAGGCTTAGGGTTGTGTCTCACCCTGATTGATGGGAGTAACAAAAGGAAAATATCTTCTAGATATAGCAATGTACAATGCACAAAAATGGACAAGCCAGTCCCAAAATTTTTTTTCTTAATGATTTGCCAAATTTTTCTAAGGTTAAATTAGAAAAATATGTACAGCTACCTTAGAAATGCACAAAATGCTCAATCTGGGCCATAAGAGATAATAGATTTTTTTTCTGTATTTCAAATAGTATTCTTTATTGCTAATTAAATATCTGAACTTGCTCCTAACCCTACTCAGATTCCTGTTAGGATGAGCCTGAGCTCAAGCACTTCATGAACAGAATTCATAAATGAATTCAGAATGTTCATAAATGTCACTGCCTTGAACAGAAGTTGGCAGTAACTACACTGAGCTTTAGAAAAGCATCCAAGATAGTTCAACAGATCTTTCAAAAATAGGCAAAATCCCTCCCTCATCCCAAACCAGCTTTCAAGAACTGTTGTTAGTGTGTCTCTCTACTCACAAACATGTCACCACTTCAAAAACTCAGCTGATTACCTGCTCACTTCTGACAGAGACCCTGAGCTTGTCAGCTGGAAAATGCCATGTCACAGAGAGCATCTAAGCCCATGGTCTTGAAAGGAAACCTTGGTATAGGTTTGGTCCTTAATAAAGCTTCCTGTGCCCATGGAAAGGTTTCATGCAAAATAATCCTCTTAGCAAATGTCTTCTGTGAGCTCCCCTCATCAACCATGAACGTGCCAGGCTTTGGCATCTACTCCAAACAGCTTTAGAAGTGAAATCAGTCTCAAGCAAGAATATTCTGCCTGTGTGTTACTCTTACAGTGGTGGATTCTGGTACCTTCTGAAAGGTTTTATGTCAGATTATATAAAATCATTTCCCTGGGTTGTTTTGATTTGTTGCTGTTTTTTGTTTTGGTTTTTTTTTTATATAAGTATCTGAGAAAACAACCAATTTGTTTGCAATAGATTTAGGCCCACAGCAATGAGAGGCTGAGAGACTCTGAGGGATGCTGCAGCACTGAAATAATTTGTGATTTCTTCAGAAATACACAGGATCTCAAAAAACCAAGCTCTAAATACTTTCAGAAATTGTTAATGAACAGCCTTCCTTACGGATCTATGAAATTGCAGGGAAGTTTCTCCACCCCAGGCCCATTTGCCTCCTTTGTGGTGGCTTTACAATGGGTTGTATTGAGTGCTGAGCCCCAGGGGTGTGCAGTGACAAGGGGGCCCTCGTGCCACTCAGCCACTCACTTGGACTCCTACAGGGCTTTGTTACTAAACAATGAGTGAAGTAATGAGGAGCCCTCCTGCTATTTGCCTTAACAGGAGAGCAGAGAGACTCAAATATGTTTAATAGCACAGAAAAAAGAAGAGTTAATGAGATACTTTCTTAGTTGTTGGCAAGTGAGAGCTGTGTATTGACAAAACCACAATCAAGCATCAGGCAAACAATCATTGCATTCCTGTGTTGACAATGGAGGAAATCACCAAGTAATAGCAGAGCTTTCAACAATGCTAGAAGAAAGCTGCCTCACCATCCTCTACAGCTGCTTTACAATCTCCTGACTCCTATAAAAGCAACTGCAGGACAGCCAGGCCGGAGCTGGAAGGTGCTGGGAGCACAGTGGAAGTGTCCCTGCCCATGGCAGGGGTGGGACTGGATGGGGTTTAAGGTCCCTTCCAGCCCAAACCATTCCAGAATTCCATTATTTGATTATATCTTCAATTATGGAAGCCTCAGGGCCCAGGTTTTTGCAGACACCATCGTGGACTTGGACACAGCCAACAGTTTTCAACAATTCTCCCTCTCTGCAATTGATTTGGGTGCTAGATGCCACTCCAAATATTCCCAATCTTGAGAGCAGATCAGCTGGAGAGTTCCAACAAATCCACCAGTCAACAGGGGCAGTGTTTACTTTTAGGCTGAATTTGCAGCAAATTTTTGTGCTGCTGGTGGTACCACAGTGAAGACACAATATTTTCCTTTGCTTTTCTGCCTGGTTGCAAAACACAATAAAAAGGGATTGCTCTTTTCACTGCTCTTTCCCATCATCAAACTGGCTTAGGGTGGTGTTTCTCCTACCCAAATCCTACTGTAGCTGTGAAATCCAACTTAGAGAAGCAGCATTTTTCTCCTCCTATTTAAAGAGCACAGAATGGGTCCATTACGTACCCCTCTGGACTTCCTGGAAATGAAGCAGACATTAATTCTGAGAGATTAATTGAAACATTACCTCTGGCACCACTGCAGGTACTTCAGCTCTTTATTGATTTGAGTTTGGCATTGACACCCAGCTTCCATTTCAGGTGATGATGTAGAGGCTGGTGAGAGAATCAGGAAGATCTTGTTACTACAAGAACAAGGAGTTACTAAGGTGAATATACATGTGGCACACACACTCCCCTAAATCTTCCCACCTTAGGATCAGTCACAGTTGTTATCATTCACCAGGGCTAGTCAGAAAAAGTGGCTTGCAGCAGAAAAATCCATTTCATTGAAAGCTGAATTTCTCATGGAGTTCTGTCTGGTTTGACAGCCATCCTCACTGAAAGTTTTATGAGGTCCTTGTAATAGTACTGGTAAAAATAACTGGTGGTGGAGAAGATGAAATGAAAACCAAACCTTATCCCAGCAAAAACTAGGGTTTGCAAAATTATGTAGGGGGTTAAGACATTTAAGGTTTAAAATCTTCTCCAAGTAGATATTTGCTACAAGGAAATTAAAAAAATAATAATAAAAGAAAGAAAGCAGAATAAAATAGAATTGAAGACATCCCTAAAATTTATTTCTGTTCTTTGTTAACCATCTCTGTTATTCACATAGTTGTGGAATGGCATCTTCCTTCAGTCCTCTGCTTATTGTTCAGATGTGAAAATAAGAATTACTGCAGATGATTTAATCTCAGATATTTCAGAAATTAAAAAAAAAAAAGAAGAGAGAAGGAAAAATAGGACATTTATCTAAAGGAAGAGAAGTAGAACAGCTGTGTGAGATTGAGGTACATGCTGCACCTGAACTCAAGGCTAAGGCAGTCCAATTCCAGGTTTAAGAATAGAATCAGGGAAATAGAAAAACTCTAGAGGTGCTTGGAAGTTAATGATGCAGCATTGTAGTAAAGCACAAATTAAATTCTCAGTTTTCTCAATAGAAGCACATTAAAACAAAAGTACTTCAGGATACAGGTGTCTTATGCTGCTTGGTTGTTGCTCCCTCTGAGTGGGTTTTCTTTCCTGGTTTTGCTGTCAGGCAATGACATATGGGGGGTTTCCTGCTCTTCCTTCTAAGGGAAGGATTTCTAGGACAAAGACAAACGATGGAGTGGCTCAAAATATGAAGCAAGTGCAGAAACTGATAGAAACTTAAATAAAGAAGAATGTGTCAAATTACTTACTCTGACTGCTGGACATTATTGCCAGCAAAAGGGAAAGCAAGGGTAATTGGTCTCCTATAAGTATCCTTCCTTGTCCCAGTTGCTCTGGGCAGTGGCATTGCTCTGTAACTCTGATCTCTGCATCATTTTTAGGAACTTAAATGTAGCAAAAAAAGCAGTTTGAGTCATTGGAAGTTCTACTGGTTATCCTGACTTGAACAGGATGTTTAGGACAGAGACTTAAGGTTTCAAAAGGTAAAAAATGACTCTATTGTTTTCACACATCTGTGACTGTACCCATGCAGATGAGTAAAGAGAATTTCCTTCCTTCCTTCCTTCCTTCCTTCCTTCCTTCCTTCCTTCCTTCCTGCCTGCCTTCCTTCCTGCCTGCCTTCCTGCCTTCCTGCCTTCCTGCCTTCCTGCCTTCCTGCCTTCCACGCCTTCCGCCCCTTCCCCGCCTTCCTTCCACGCCTTCCTTCCTCTTTTCTCACTTAAGTGACCCAGGTTTTATTGTGTAAGTGAAGCAACTTACACTAAATTGTATTTATAGTTGTGGGTTCTATTCTTTAGACTCTGAAACCTTTTAATTCTCTAACAATCTTTGTTTCATCTCTTTCAGAGGTGTTGTATTCAGGGACTGGATTTTTTTCCTCAGGCAATAATTAATCTTCAGCTATATTAGGTTTTTAGGTGTTATTATTTGAAAATTGGGAGAGTTTACCTTTTTTTTTAATGAGGAAAAAGATGATAGAAGATTTTTTGTTTTACAGCTTTCCATCTCTCTTTTTACAGACTTAGATTACTCAAGAAATAATAAAAAATTACTAAATAACATCTCCATCAGAAAGGATTTTCATAGGGAGTAGGTTGATAGAGAGAGTTCCAAACAAACCTTTGCAACAAGAAATATTTCTGCAGAGAGGGAAACCACAGGCAGTCATGGGAAATTAAGAACATTTTGACAGATGGATCACAATATCTCTCAAGAGGAAAACCAGAGAAGCTGTATAGACCTTCTCTCCTTTGAGCAGCCTAAAAATTGATACCTACAACTCCATCCTGGCCCCTCTTTATAAGGACAGAATTTATTGGCAAGGAAATAAGGGTGGTGTGTTCAGGACTGGGGAGGGGAGGGAGGGGAGGTTTGTTCTCAGCAGCTGGTCACAGAGAAAGGTTGTTTTCTTGGGAACGAGGAAAAAAATCTCCATTTGACAGCAGAGCTGAAAAGGTGCTCACAAAATAAGCAGTGCTGCCAACAGGAACTGTCACCATATTTAAGGCTGATGAGTAGTAATTAATGCAGGTTCTTTCAAGCAAGACTTGCAGGCTCAAATGGTGCTCAGTGATTCACAGAGGAAGAGGGAAGTGTGAGCCTCTTCCTCAGAATTTGAATTCAGTGCCTGTGAAAGTGCTGGTGTGGAGGTCTCCCAGCCTTCAGCAGCAGCAGAGGAGCTCCTGTGTGTTTGTTCCAACTGCAGCAGCTTTAAACACAAGAAGATGCACAAGCAGAGGTGTCTCTAACACATTCTGGCTCCCCCACACACCTTCAGGTCTCAGCACAGTTTGGAACCTGATGGAGAATTCCTGTTCTCTGCTTCACTCCTTGGTGTTCATGGGCCCAAGGTGAAGATCCCAACTCTTTGGGGAGTTAAAAATGTCCATCTAAGAATGCCTGGGAAAAAGTCAAAAATTATGAAAAAGTAATAATTTAACACTTTCTCTTTAGCTCAAGTGCCAGCTACCTGAAAATATCTTAATAATTGTAGGATGCAACGTGTAAGAAGTAAGCTATGGGATAGGAGAGATACATATATTTTATGTATGAAAACCATATATCTTCTACCTTATGTAACTTGCAAATTAGGTAATTCTTGAATTTTCTTGTAAACTGGTTTTTATGTTTTCAAACCATGCCATGCTGCAGAATTTTTTCTAAGCCCTGAAGCACAATGCAAAATGACCCCCAAGGTCTGTATTAGTGATTGTAGTGTTGACCAGCTGTGGCTTGTCTAGAAACTAAACAGAAATATGTTTTACATGACAGATGGGCTTTGCAGCCTTGATACACAAATGTATGTGTCACATAAGTGGTTAAATTTAGTCCTGCTGATGTCAGGGGAGGAGGAAAGAGCTGAGCTCTGCCCAGATTCTTATTCAGCTTTTGTCAAATTACCCCTGCTCCAAGCACAACTTCTTACATGTAATGGTTAAAAGCCATGAAGTGGCTGCTTCACCACACAGTTCAACAAGGTGCTCAGGCAAGCTCTGCCCTGAGGTTCTGTGAATGTTTCTCAGTCTGGACCACGAAGAGCAGGTTTTGTGAGAGGTTCTGACCAGGCCATAGAGTTATTTCCCCTGGTTCCTTGTCTCCCACTGAGCCGTGTCAGTGCTGCCCACAGGCTTGTTTGACAGCAAGATTTAAGGAATGGGTTTTTCCCAGCCTAAATGACTCCAGGATTCTCTCATTGCCTGACTAGAATTAAGCTTTTTGGCAAAGTGACCTACTGATTAATCATAGTTTTCACAGAATCACAGAATATCCTGGGTGGGAAGGGACCCCAAGGAACACCCAGCCCAAGCCCTGTCCCTGCCCAGACACCCCAACAATCCCAGCCTGTGCATCCCTGGGAGCGTTGTCCAAACCCTCCTGGAGCTCTGGCAGCCTTGGGGCTGTGCCCATTCCCTGGGGAGCCTGGGCAGTGCCAGCACCCTCTGGGGGAAGAACCTTCCCCTGATCTCCAGCCTGACCCTGCCCTGACACACCTGGAGCCTTTCAGTACCTGCACTGGGGGTGTCTGCCCCACTGGGGCCTCCCCAAACTCTGCAGGGGAATCTGGAGCACCTCCTCCCCTCCTTCTCTCCCTTGGATATTGCAGGGCTGGTTTTCCCAATCCCTTCCTCACTCTTAGTTTATTTTCAAAGCAGGGATATGGTAGAATTTCATCAACAAATTAAATACTTGTTCTGTCTGGTGCAGATTCGGTGCTTGATGGACACAATAATTAATTCTACTTAAGGTTCTGTTCCAATTAGCACAAAGCATAAATGAATTAAGACAAAAATATATGTTGAGTGAAGAGTTTACTCTTTTCCAAAACAAGCATCTTCTCAAGGAGCCGAGATGTTGTAGCAGATACAACTTTGTGAGTACAAAATTAAATTCAGCCAAGGATACCAACAATTCTTTGAACAGTTGCAAGCTTCCAATTTAAAAAAACCCACCAGTATATAATAAGAATTATAAAAAAAAATAAGCATTTGATTCTTGGAATCTGGCTTTAAAAAAGCATGAGTTTGAACTGTTATTTAGTGTTTGATTATTTTAGTTTATTGTTAATAATAAATTATTGGTTTTAATTTTTCCAATCAGGGAGTTTCATCCACAGATTTCAGTTTTACCCAGGACAAGGAAAGTGAGAAGATTTTTGTCAGCCAGAGAAACTGGAGGTTTTATTTCTCAGAAACTTTTATATATCAGATAGCTTTGGCAGCTTAAAAATCTTTGGATTTTTCTTTTAGCTGAAGCCTGGTATGGGACATGCCACCTGGAAGGTTATTCCTCACAATATTCCCATTATATCACCAATTATTTCTAGCCTTGAGGATATCAAGTTTTTTGTGTGCACATAATGAAGACTCACTCAATGACAGCTTTCCAGGACCAGGACTTTAAAACAAATCTGGTATCATCAGCCTTGCAGTAAAACCCCTGAGCTGGCAAAACATCAGTACTTCCTAAAGGAGTCAGCCCAGCCTGTCCCTAACAGGGAGAACAGACATTTGCTACAGGGAAATTAAAAAAAAAAAAAAAAAATAAAAGAGAGGAAGAAAGAGAAAAAAATGGCTAATCAAAACAGTGATTTATATTTGCTTGTATGATTCATTCCCTTAAATAAACAGTGAGAACCAGCCCCCCTCTAGCTCCAAATTGGCTGCAGCATTCACAGATCAATCTCGATCACTCTTGATAATGGGCTTTTTCCACCCGGTCCAGTTCACCCGGCGTGCAAAGTGCAGCTCCTTACTCTCAGCTTAATGCATTTAATAAAACTTAATTAAACATTTGTAGGCCTAATGAAGCACTCTGGAAATGAAAACAAAGGCAAGCCAACATCCTTCTAAATGGAAACTTGGCCATCAGAGTCCCACTGAAAAATTTGAAACTGTGCTGAGCTTTTAATGTGTCCTCTGGGGTTAATAGGGGAGACCAGGGTAGCATTGAAAATCCTGTTACAGTATATAATTTATTTCCTTTTATTAGCATGTCAGTCAGATATAGGTGTTTATGTTGTGCTGTGTATTCCAACTGGAGCTGGACAAAATCAATTTAGAAGTAACAAAGAAAACAAATCCCAAATATTTAACTTAATGCAAAATGCACCACGTGCAGTGAATTCACTTAGGATAGGAACCTTCACAGAAGTGAAGGAAGAGAAAAGCAGATAAAATTGTTGGAAAACACATGAAAATACCAAGTCTGTCCCTGGGGGCTGGTGGGGAATGTGTGGGAAATCACATCCTATTTCTCCAGCAAGGGAAATGGGATGCTGATAACTTGATGTTCCTCCCACCACAAACTATTGCTTGAAGCCATAGAATGAGTTTAAATATTATCATTATTGTTGCTATATTAGTAATAATAATAATAAT
>VZRX01005322.1:0-27500 GCA_013398075.1 Notiomystis cincta | reverse complement strand
AGAACAGTCACTCAAATGTGGGACATGGAAAACTGCTCAGTGGCAGTACTGCACAGATGGGCAGGTTCTGCTTAATCATAAGCAGGACATGAGTCCACAGTGTTCTGTCACTGCAAGGAAAACTGTTATCAGGATGCACAACTATATGATGGCTATGGAGAAGAGATGTAACAGCAATGCTTAGCGCTGCCACTGTTTTAGCTCTGTTTACCTCAGTCCAAGGAGAGAGATCTTTCTAATCTGTCTCCAACTGGTCTGAGAAAGAAGCCTAAAAAGCCTCATGAAGGATAAGTCAATTGTACTGCTTTGTCTTGAGGAGCAAAAGAAAAGGAGAAAGAGAAGGAGAAGGGAAGGAGAGCCCAAATCTTCAAACCTTTGCATACCAAAGTAGCTTTCATGTGCATGAATAATCTAGTTTAAAATAAATAAATATTCCATTTATTCAAGTAATTTTAACAATTTCTACAGTAATACTTGATTTATAACTTATTGGATAGGAAATAAGCAAGCTTTATAACAGGTGTATAAGTGAGCTTCTTAGGCACTCTTTTGAGGAGACAACAGGCCAGAGGCTGTCAGAACTAAGTGCACATGTTGTGCATAGTACATTGTACATAGAAATGAAACACTGACTAACAAAAGTAATTTTGCTCATTTGGTGGCAATGCTGTTTGCTCAGAGTTTCTACTACAGTGGTATGACCCAGGAGACACTGCATCATCTTTCCTTAATTGTTGCTTTTCCCAACCTTGTAGGAGAAAAGAAAAATAAAGAAAGAGAAGAGGAAAAGGAAATAAAGAAGGGAGGAGAGAGATTAAAAATGTTAAGAAGTTTTGTCTCTCGTAAAGCCTGCAGGTCATGGAAGCCATATTATTTTCAAGTGCACTTGTTTGTAGCTGTTTTAAAAAACATAGTGGTTTTACAAATTAAAACCACTTTGTGTGTTCAGGTGGGGTGATAAATGGATGTTCCATATTAACACAGATCTCATTCATCTCATTTGGACTCAATGTCACTTGCTTTCTGACCCAAGCAGAGTGTTTGTTGCTCTTTGTTTTCAGTCTTCTGGGAATCATAGCCTTTCCAAAACAGGTCTAAAGTCACACAGCAAAGATTTCGGGGGTTCGCTCAGCTTGTGTACAATTGGTTAATCTGGACAGGTTCTGGGTGACACTGTGTTCTCTGTGCTGAGGTCTTTTGTCTGAAGGGAGACAAGGACAGGAAAGCTGGTACTTGTGTGTGTCTGGCATCCAGAATGAACCACTTTCCTCTGCATTTATTACACCCCAGCTATGTACTGTGAGACAAACTGCAACTGTGCTTTTCCTTTGGGGGACAAAAACCTGTCAACTTGACAAGTCTATGGTCAGTTTGAATAACATATGAGTAAATGGGTATTTTCCAGAGCTATGAGAGGGCTTTAACTCTTTTAAGGGAAGCAAAGATGAGAAACTGAAGTGGAGTATTCCAAAACACAGGAAAATGCACCTGATTAGCCTTTATTATAGTCTCCAGGGATTGCTCTTTAATGTTTATGTGCAGTCCTAATGATAGGAAGTTTCTTATTCTGTTATTTTGAAAAAAAAATTTCCTCTGAGAGGAATCTTCCCTAGACTGATTCAAAAGGCCAACGTTTCATGCCTAATATCTGCAACTTAAAAATAATTAAATACAGGTTTTAATTGTGCTATGTAGTATTTTTACCACTGGAAAAAAAAAATATATTCAAGAAAACAATTTGAACAGAGGCTTTTTAGCTTCAGAGAGTAGGGAAGAGACCAGCTCTGTTGTTTAGGAGTACTTCAGCACAAAGCTGGAAGGACATCAGGATGCTTATAAACACAGCATGTAATTTTAGTTAATTTCCCTGCCTTATAAAGATGTGTTTCCATTTAGCATGGCTGATAGCATGTTTGTGGCAAGAGTAGGTTGGGCTCAATTTATTAAGTGTGAGTTTAGTTCTTGCAGCCTTCAGCAATTCCAGACTTTCTGCTTAGCTACAGACAGTGTAATCAGTCTTCCCCTTACAACAGTGCTAAGCTTGGTGTTTGAAAAAGACATTGTATTTATGAAGAGAGAGGAAGAAGGACTAAAGAGAACAGTTTGAGAATTACAAATTAAATTGCCTCTATAGTTAGGCTGCAGTCCTGCACATCCTGTGCTGCTGTTGTCTAGAAGGCACTCCCTGACCTGTCTTCAGTGAGGGGTTACCTGACCCGTGTTCTGCAGCGTGCCTGTCGCAGCGCCGGGGTGCCGGCTGACCGTCACGCACGGGCAGCATAAATGTCTGCGAGCACCTGACGGGGTAAGCAGAGGACAGGAACTACTCAGTGCTTTGATTTCACTGCCTTCACAGCGTTCAGCACGGCCTTGTGGCCCGAGAGATGCCACAGCCAGCCTCTGCAGACAGCTGTACTCCCTTTGCACCCTCAGCACTCCTGCTGCAGTCGGGGTTCCACCCAGACTCCCACCCACAGCTTTACCTGCTCACACACATGACACTCCATTAGAGAGCAGGCTTTGAACACCCTCAGACACTTTGCCCAAGATTGTGCTGTTTGTTAATGAGCATGTTTCGTTCACTTTGTATTTTTAAACCGACAAAATAAATTCCTCCAATTTCATTTAAGGCTAGATACAATGTCTCCTGTGGTTCTGGACCATCTCCTGTATGTTGTCATGTTAAAATACAATGTCTGTCTTCGGGCTGCTTTTCCCCTCTCCTCCACTCAGCACCCACTTTGAAATCTCCACTGGAAAAAAAAGACAATTGAAGCTTGAAGAAGCTGAAAGGCCTGAAGGTTATGGAAGAAGAAGACACTTTAATCTTGCATGCTGCTGTCTTGGGCACTTATTCCTGTGGCACCAATGCAGTTCAGAGGAGTTTTGGGAGAGAAGGTGGAGGCAGTGCTGGCTGCTGGTGGGAGCTGCCTGCACCTGGCAGATGTCTCCACTGCCACTGCTCTCAGCTCTGGTGCAAGCTGCATCTTTAATCAGGCAGTTTCTTCTAGCCTACTGTCTGACTTCTGGCCAGGTTCAGGTCAAAATGAGGGAAAAAGAGGTGTAAGTATTCAAAAACACAAACAGAAGCACAAAATCACAAAACCACAAACACAAACACACTCAGTTGTGCACCCATCCTCCCCTATCCTGAAGCTCATGTCCCCCTGTTTCCACAGGTTTCAGGGCCCTCTCTGGCCACAATCCTTCAGGGTCTTCCCTGGCCACAGTCCTTCAGGGCTGTTCATGGCCTGGTACAGTTTCCCACGGCCACAGTCCCTGTCCTGGTGTGTGTGTCCCAAGGCTGCTGTCCCTCAGGGGCTCCTGCCTCCCTTTGGCACACTGTGTCCTCCCCAGAGTGCATCTTTAGCCCTGGCAGCTGGGGCCTTTCTTAAACACAGATTTTCAGGATCTGCCTGTGCTTCTCCAGCTGACAGTCATGGATCAGGTGGGTGTTTCTGTCAGTGTCAGGGATGGCTCCACATACTTGCCATGGTCACCAGCCTTCTCACACATCCTGCTGTAGTCCCCACCACTCCAGCCTTGTCTCTCTAAGAGGCACAAGCCTTGAGGGAGCCCATTCTGACTTATATCAGGAAAACTGGGTCCCTCAGCAGAGCCCTGTTCTGTGTTTTCCAAGCGTCCACTGTTTCCTCGGTGATTACAGTGGCTGAGAGTCTTCCCAGCTGAGGTCCCTCCATGGAACAGAACTTTCCATGAAAATAACTAAATCTTTGTGTTTCCTCATCTAACACAGATTTTTTGAAATGAGTACACCCATGGTAAACCCTGATATAAGCACAGGTCAGCACAGGGAGGATGGCTGCTGATCTCCATGGGAGAAGGCAGGGATGCCCCACATTTTAAAAATGAAACCAGTTCCAACAAATGCTATCAAGTTTCTATCTGCCATTAATCATGTCTCTCACTGTTTCTTGGAAGTCTTGAGAAAATTGCTCTGGAGAGGCTGCCACAGCCCCAAGCTGTCTTTTGTCAGTGTATCTGTCTTTACATCTTTATTTTGACATAATGTGTATAAAGTTGCTAACAGTAGCTAATGGTTTGAACATTGTTTTAATATTTATTGAGTTTGTTATCTCATAAGTGGCAGATACAACTAGGTTCCAAACATGTAGAAATAGATGACAATATTATCATCAACCAAAAAAAGAAAAAGGAATAACTATATAATGAATATGAAGAAGTCATTAAATAAACCACAAAAAATTGTAGTTTTGTATGCTCTACACATATTTCTGTACAGAACTACATGTCAATTAAAAAAAAATAGGTAAATTGGCCATCACTAGATTCTAATGCCCCTGATAATTGCTTGTAGATGTCATTTAAGGAGTGAGTGTTGTGAAGTCAGTTAGAAAGAAAGAGAAGTTCAGAGCACTCATGTGACACAGAGATGAAGCTGAAGAAAACATGAAACCGATTATGGCATGTGAAGGAGGATTAGGGTTTGTAAGGAAGAGGTGCAAGAAAGCAGAGGTGGTGGGAAATACTGGAGGACAAGTATCACAGAGGAAATTGTAGAAACTAAAGAGTGCAGGTACTAGAAGTTAGAAAAATTAGTGCAGAAGAACATCTGGCACCACTTAGGAAATTTCTGTGAAGAAAGCATTACATGCCAGATAGATAGTCAGCTAAATGTCACAAAAATTTTTAGAAAGTCATCTACCTCCTGGATTAATCACAAGTCACTTATTTATGAGTGTTTGATCTCAATTTCTAAATGTGTAAGAATGATGTTGTTGAGATTTATCTCAGGAATAGTATTATTTCTATTTTTTGTTGGATATTTGTGAGAAAATATCCTGTGAAATGTATGCATAATGCAATCATTCTCACAAAGCTTTCCAGGTTGAAATTAGCTTTCTACAAATATTTTACCAGAAAAGTCTACTGCATAAGTATATGCACAGTCTACTTGCAAAGAAGGTCAGGTCTGTGTCATGTCGTTTTGAAATGCAGATACATGGGTACTCAAATAGGTCAGTTCTTGTAATTCTGAAAATCTGAAATACTCACAGAAATAATGAATCATTTTAACATAAAAGTCCCATGAATGCCTTCTCTGCCATTGTTTTAATGTGAACTATTATTTCCTATATACTCTATGAGTCCAGACTATGATAAAAGCAAAAAGGAAATGAAAGATGAGTCTGATAGATGAGGCCACTGATCTCAAAGGTTGTTTTTTAAGAAAGAAGGAAGTTTAATTTATGGGCAGAAATGTTTTGGCACTACAGTTATTTTACAATCAATGCTGCATTCCTAAATTTTCTTTTAATCTCTTTGTCACCTTAAGTCATTCTATGATAACAGAGTAACATATAATTTACAAAAGAAACTATGGAATAAATGGGAATTAAATATAAACTGTCTCACTTTGACTACTGAAATAAGGAAGAGGGAAAAAGGGATTCCTGGTAATAGCAAAATCTTTCATATTATTATTCTCAGCCATCACTGAATGCAAAAACATCTGCAACTAAAAATGCATCATTGGATCTTTTAAATAATAAAAATTGTCCAGACATTACTGAGCAGGTATGATATAGGTTGTTATGATTTTAGTATTTTCCTAATTAACATTATAGCAATAACAATGTTGGCAAATTTGAAGATCTTACTTAGTATATTTATTCTCCAGCCATGCCTTTTAATAAGGCTACTGGCAGAATCAGATAGTCTTCACACAGTACATTGGATTCTACTTCCTGTACTAAAAAAAACATGCCACATGAATACTCTTAGTACACTGCAACCATGGAAGTCTACTGCAGAATAATGGACATTGTACCCTTTCTGCTCCTATTGAGATGAAGACCATTATCATGAGAGAGAAAAAGTGCTCAGACATTCTCTGGAGTCGACAGATTATAAAAAGGTCCTCAAATTGTTATAAGGTGAACCTAATCTGTGACAATATTCAAAGCAAAGACAATTCTGCCACTGAGTAAATATACTGTACATGCTAAACCAGTGTCAAGGAGTCAAACTGCACTGCCTGGAGTCCTGCTATGAATGTGTTACATTAATCAGCCCTGTAGCCAAAATACCATGCAGTGCTGTTGCAAGTTAGTGGTGGGATAAATAGAAACATAGTCTGTGTAAATGGCACTGCCTAAAGAAGAGTTCGTGCCACATTGAATATATTGCTTTTCAGGGAAATAGAGTGGTCAGATGTGACATCACGTTTATTTGCCCCTCTCAGGAACAGCTAAGCTAACATTGAGGAAAACTCTTTGCAATGATATAGTGCAAATATTATTCCCCATGGCTTGCAGCCAGACTGCTCACGTAAATTACATTTTGAATAAAGAAAAGGATAGGAAGCTTACTCCTAAGAATACTGAAGTGTTAATATTAATGAGACATTTCATTTAAGTGTCAAAAATAACTAATAACATGTTGAAATTTTCTACTGAAGTAAAGATAGAGATTGACTTATATACCTGTTTTCTGACCTGTTACCAAATGCTGATACTCTCAAAGGAATCATAGTAGCAAATGGTGTAAGGAAAATCAATAACCAGAGAAATGGTTGGTACCCAGAAAATGATGAATTATCTTTATATCAATAACTTTTCAGAACAGCTTCTAATAAGTACAGAATTATTCTGATGAATTCATCAAGTAATATCAAGACTTTTTCTAGGCTTCAATGGTTAAGAACAGGAGAGACAACAGTATATCATCATAAAGATTATAGTCTATACCCTGTTCAGAAAAGGTCTGCACCAGCCTACAGGTATTAGCAGAGCTAAATAGAAGAGCATAACCTTGAAGTTGAGATTGTAGAGGAAGGGAGAGAGAGCAATTAAAAGAATACTTGTCTTACCAGAAAACAAGAATAATGTCTTTCTCTGGAGATGTAAAGTTATGAGTTTTTGACATCCTTATCCATCTTTCTTGAAAATGTGGAACAACAAAGCATGCCTCTATTTCTTCCAGAAATAAAATATATGTTCTTTCTCTACTTCCACTCACAGTTCACAAAAAAATAACAGTGGACCTGACTTTGTGACACAGAAACCAGTCATGTTAGTCTTTGATCAGTTTTTGTTATAACATGCTCTGTTGTACTTCTCCATTCTGAAGGATCAAAAGACAGCAACAGTCAAATTTCGAGGGCTCTGCTCATGAAGGTTTCTCCTACAGTCTATTTTGAATTGTCCTGCTCACACAACTTAAAGCTGAGGTCAGTTACTTCATGGACAATTTCAGAAAAGTCAATAGGGATAACTCAGTCTGAGTCAGCTAGCAAAAACTGCTAGGAACTTTTTGATTGGTTTACATGCTGGTGAAGGATTTTTATCCTGACAATTTTGTGGTGAATTAGAAGTCATTTATAAATGCACAAAAAAAGAAATATATATTATCCCTGAGAAAGCTTTCACTATGCTAGGACTGTCAGACTGCTTTGCTCTTTCAGGATTTCCAAGCTAGTTTTTCAGACTCAAGACTTGATTAAAATGCTTCAAGAAAAATTATTACATTTATTTCATCTTCAGCCAATCTCACTTGCCACCAAGTGAGTTCTGATTCTCAAAAGAATTAAAGCTGATAACTAGATGTTATCATATTTTTGTTTATTTTTTGAACTGCAGAATCATAGCACTTTGTTTTAGCAGAGATTATGTTTTAATGTTTTCCAATATTTTCTGCCCCTCAAAAAACCCCAAAAAACTTGCTATAAGAAGGAAAAGTGAAACATCAGTGCTTTTTTTTTTTTTTTTTTTTTTTTTTTTTTTTTTTTTTTTTTTTTTTTTTTTTTTTTTTTTTTCTGTTTCTTCATCGTACCACTAATTTGGAGATATGAAAAATTTGTCTGATCTTGATTCTGGTCCAAGTGACTCTCTCTGAGCAGGGAGGGTTGGACCAAATAACCTTGACAGGTCCCTTCCAACTTCAGCTATCGTGTGATTCTGTAACTTCAGAGTGTGGATCCCTCCATGGGTAACCTACATGATAAAGACCATGGAACTACTGCATATAAAAGACCCCATGTGGAGAAGATACCTCAGCAAAATGATGTTTTTCTCATCAGGGCAGTGACAGTCAGGATCAGCAATTTGTGACCGTCTGTCTGATAACACAACAAAATAAACATGGGTGGAAAAGGACCACTCTAGACAAGTTGTGTAATATCTAGCAGCTGGAGCTGGGGCTTCTGGCTAGTTTGTTATTAAAAGATATTTTGTGTGTTTTATCTGTTTCATTCTGTGCTACAAAGCCTGCTGTATTATTAAAAACTGATGGGTGATAGGAGAAATGCATAAGCTGTAAGAGAGGCTGTGGGAGTGGGGAAAACATTTTTCAGTGATGGCAAGTTTCATAATGTTGAAGCTTTTATCTGCCCTCTTCAACTTCCTAATTCCTTCTAAAGAGGTTTCATATATAAGCCTTCTCTTTATGATTTTGTTTATGCATTTGTTTATGTGTAATTGGACAAAGCACTGTAATGCTTGTGACTATTAAAAAAAGCAAGCAATAAAGATCAGCCTTGATAGATCAGTATCTTTTTTCTTAAGAATTAAGCCCTTTTCAGTTCACTGTATCATAATGAATGTCGTACTTTGATACAGCAGTGCATAATGAAAAGAAAAACCCAGATAATTTTTTATTTCTGCAGTTTCTCATGTCATTGGCATGCCCCACTATAAACAGGAATTTGAGATGGAAGATCTATTTTGTATCCTCTTCCTTTAGGAAGAAAAAATAGAAAATGCTACAGTATTAATAAATGTATTTGCGCTTCAATTTCTTCTCTTCGTGAAACTGAGAATTTTGAACATCAAAAAAATAATTGTGTTGTTCCCTCAGATTAGCTCTCTGTCTGAAATATACTGTGTTAGAATGTTAATTGAGTTTGACATAGGCATGGATATAAAATGCATCATGCCACTCAACTTACCAGCAGTGAAACTGATTACCAATTATAATCATTCTCTGCATGGTGACAGCATACCAAGATGGAGATGTTGAATATTTCAGTTTGCAATATTATCTGGGTTGTTTAAAGTACTGACTACGTGTCCTGAAACCAATAGAGGTAATTGGTATGCATGTAAGAGCTGGCAGGCTGAGCACATCACTTATTTATAGAGTCTTTTGATGTAACTCTGTGGAAAAAAAATGTTAATAAAACATGGTTCAAAGGAAAATTTACACTCACCATTATAATATGACATAAAGTACAAATTATTGTACCTGAATAACTGTTTTCTGGTGAATAGTGTTCCCTTTTCCTTTTATTGAAATAGTCCACTGAAACCTAACAGAAGGGGGAGGGGAAACACAAAGAACAAGAAGGCTATTAACTCTTTTCATTTTGTGATGCAGCTATCTGGAAATTAAGATTCATACAAGAGAGAGAGTGGAAAATCACTGGGTATGTCATAGCTTTCATAACCTTCTAATTTGCTCCACAAATTGGTTTATGGTCCTCTTAGGGCACGTTCATCAACAAACTCCATGTCAACAATTGATGTGGGGCTTGAAATGGACCAGAAAACAGGATACAGGAAGTGACATGGTGACCTCAGCTGAAAGGCAACGAGCCAGTTAAATTAGCCTTCACCTGAGTCCTTCTTCTGCAAGGACACCAGCAAGCCTTACCCATTTTCAGACAGCAGGGTAAAATTAAAATGTTGATAAAATGCTTGCAGAATGCTTTGCTTTTGTCAGAACTAGTTGTAAACCTGATTGAATCTATGCAGAATGCAAACTTTGTACCAGAGAAAAGAGACACAGTATTTGCAAATGCTGGTAAAAAGCAGTTTCCTTAGACTCAGAATTTATTTTCTATGGAGTGAGGGAAGTCCTTAATACTAGGGAAAAAAGGGAAATAAAGGATGGTAGGGTGTCCAGGCTACCTCATGGGGGTTAAATATTAGGATGCTGTGAAATATTAATGAGAAATTGCATTTAATCTTGTCATTAATCACTGAATTCTTATGTTCCTGGCCATTGGTGGCAAATAAAAGTTGACCAAGCATTGACTACTGTCATTTCCATAAAGCTGACCATTTGCCTTTCCTGCTGTTGAATGTTTCACTGTGCAAACTCAGTGCTCCAGGCATGTATTTTTAAGGGATTGTTAGCATTTCACGTAAGCTGAATAGCATATAAGTAATGCCTTTTGGTCTTTAAATTTTGCCCTGTGATGTCTGTCCATCATGACAATGTAAACTCTGCACAGATACAGAGATTAGTTATTAGTCTCCCCAAAATGCCTCAGCACATCAATGATTTTGTCTTAAAGAGAGTCAAGTCCTGGTAAGAACAATCAGAATCTGCAATGAATGAATTCCTGTATAGTGAGTTCCACACTCAAGTAGCCTCATTAATGTAATTTAAAGCCTTCAGTTTTATGTAGCATTGAAGGCTACATCTGCCCATCAAATAAATCTATTGGTCTTGTGGCTTGTCTGCAGACCTGCCGTCATGGAGCTCTTCCTAATTTCATTTTGGCTTTATAAAATATCTGGGGTCACTTTTCAACTCCACTTTAAAAGTTAAGCACATCCTCTTGAGATCATAATTTTCCCTGAAGCAATATTTATTTACTTAGAGCATATTTGCATGATTAGAGTATGAGGAGAAATATAGCTGTGAAATGTGAGTAAGGCCAAATTCTCTGCAAGTTGACTGCTATCAGGACTGTAAATCCTGGAGAAAATACCATGGATTTGAGGTGGGTAAGAAAAAATAAATTCTCTTAAACAGTATGTTTCTTCTGGGCTAACCAAATTCATGTTTTATTCATAAAACACATAATATAATGCTTGAATGTAGAACATTATTTCCCTGGAGCCAAAGTCCTCAATAGATGTCAAGACACAGGAGTAGGGAAGAACACAGAATTTCACATACTCCTTTCCTCCCTCCCCATCCTTTTCCTCTCCCTAGAGCTTTTTGGAACTGTATTTTGGGATCAAGTGAAGCCCAAGAACACTGCCAATGTAGAAATTCTCACATGGGGAATTGTCCTTCAGACAAGCTGGTAATCAGCCTGTTTCCACTCAGACTACATCTGTATAGCCTGCTTGGCAGGAAAAGCTCTAGTCAGCCAGCTGATTCAGGTGCAAGGTCAGCTTTCTCCAAGGTCCCTGGCAAAATATGTCTCCACAGGAGGTGGGCACTGATCGATCACCAAGATGTGTATCACCATGATACCAGGAGCTACTGCAGGGGTTAGCTGAACAGAGGAGGCTTAATCCAGTGGTGGAGTCAGGCCAAATTAGGACATTGTTTACTCCTGCACATGTAACAGAGGCACTCAACGCTTAGGAGTTACATTATTATTTTGTTAATGACTGAGGTGAAATAATCTTTAAGGTTGTTTTCTAATATTGTTTGATCAACATGAAGACTGACTCAAGGCATCAGCAGGGGCAGAGATCATGTCCCATTTTCTCCCACTGATTCTCTAAGCCAGCTATTTTCCCCTCATCTGGCTGGGTGTTTCTCCCTGAGACCCTAAAACAACCCTTCGCAGTGGTCTCACCACTGCCTGCTCAAAGCAGACCCGTAAGGCAAGCAGAGTTTGCTGCCAGGCACCCAGTTCTCCAAACCACCTACATGTGTGTGAGCTTTACCCACATATTTTTGTATAAAGTGGAGGGGGTTTTATGAGAAGGCTTCAGGGTCTCAACAATCTAATGTTAGGTGTGCACAGGGCCTGCAGATTTTGTGTGACCCAGAGCTGCAGCCTAGAGGCAGAGCACTTGACCTCTGCCTGACATCTAGAACCAGTTGAGTCCAGCGCAGCCTCTTCACAAGTGCCAAGTTTCGAGTCTGGAACTGTTTCTTGAGTACCATCAAGGATGCAGCTGTCAGGAGGGGAAAATTAGGTTGATTTACCCTCGGAGAATGCTACACTAATTCAGGAAATACACACAAAGGACATGAGAAACAAACATCAATTAGAAGAAGAAACATGAAAATATCTTTCAGCATCTGCCCTGCCCTTTATTATTATTCCAAGTGCATTCAACCAATCATTCCCTCAGTCTGCTTCGTTATTAGCAAATTGTAAAACAAATATGAGTATTTTTATCTTCCCATTAGCAATGCTGAATCTCATTTCCTTGTCCGGAAGATTTCCATGACTGCCACAAAGGGAAATATCCTGTGGTGGCCACCTCGTTCAAAAATATGTCTTTGGAAGAACATGGGATGTAATTTAATCCTTCTAATTTTTTGAAAAATAAGAAAGATGTTAATGAAACGACAGCAGCATTTTTATTAGGGTATTAAGGTTTGAGCTGAGTGTTGAAAAGGCGCAACAAACCATTTAGTGAAACAGCATAGGAGTAAAGAAAGAAGGAAGAAAACAGGCAGTAAGAGGTTCTTTTGTTTATGGTTTGAAGCATGCTGACAACAGTTATTAAGGTATTAATATTGAATAACATTATGCTCCAAGAGGCTGCATATTTTGTGGGAAAGAAACAAGCTCCTCAGCAGATAATTTTACCCCATTTCTGGGTGACACAGAATGCACATATGCAGGACATCAGAGATTATATCTGCAAAGCTCCTGAAGAGTGAAGGGGCTGTGTGCACATCATGACCTTGCCCTTGCAGTGGGCCCTGCAAGCAGCCCCAGTGCAGCCTGCATGAAGAGGATCCGTGCTAAGGCAACACTTACAAGTTTGGTACCTCTGTTTGCAGGAAATTAATTTTCTTCCCTTTGATGTGAACTTCTAGTGGAAAACATAATGCAGACAAAGTGGGAAAGCTGAAGAAATTTTTCTCTGTATAAGTGTATCTAATTAGGAGTCAGCAGCCACTCTCCACCCCATACCAACCAGGGTCCTTCGTCTACCTCAAGTGTCTTTTTTTTCATAGGGGATTAAGGAAGGAGAGTCCTTGTGCCAGAAAAAGCGGGAAGCAAACACAAAAGGGAATTAAGGCACTGTTCAGAACTTTATTCAACTTTTGAGTGATCATGCTCAGACTAACATCTTGTTCCTGCTGAATGACAGCTCCCTGTATAAACTGCTTACCTCTCATGTCCTAACAGATAAAAAACTTCATAAGGAAAACCTTCTGGTAGCCATGCTGTTCTGACAGATCAGCTCATTTTTACTGTTATTGTATAGATTATGTTTACCTTCAGGACCAAAATAAATAGATTTCTGACCACTTATTTAGGTTAAGGTGTTGGTATTGCAGTGTCTTCTCTGCTGGCTATACAGACCAGTGTTTGCTGGTGCAAGGTTTTTTTTTTTTGCCACTGAAATATTGTAACAAAACAGACAAAACAAAACAGACAATCTGCACACCTGAGTAAGCAATTTAACCACAGATAAGAAAAGGATGGATTCCAGTATATTCCATTCCATAAACTGAAAATGAAAATTATAATGAAGTGGTCTGTAATTAAAAAATGAGACAAATTACAAATATTACACTATTAATTCGAAGGACTGTAATTTTAGGGAGGTGCTTTCAATTCTGTCAGCATTATAGATCCTGAAAAGGAATGGATTCTTTCAGCAATATTGTCTTCTAAGAAACCAACTCTCATTACTAGCAATATTTTGAATAAAACTAACGTGGCACAGTACTTTAAGCAGGTGGTTCAATGACTTTTTTCTTTACTAATCATAGTTATGGAGGCATCCACTTCATATTTTATTGCATTTTCAGTGGCTATAGAAAATTTCAGTCTGATAATGACCTTTGTACATCATGCTGCAAATTGATTTTGATGACCTTTCACTCTCCGATAATTAGGCTTCATGCACATTCATCTTGTTCACATTGCACCTGAGACTGCCTACTGCACTGGACTCTGTAAATTTTCCCCTTTCCAGCATGTTGCCTCTCATTTTTCATCACTGGTTTGTTGCTGTTGGAGAACTTAGCATTTTTTTCTGTAAAAGTTGCATGTTCAATTTAGCTTGCCCTTACATCATAGAATCATAAAGGGCTGGAAAGACCTCCAGGACCATCGAGTCCAACCTCTGACATGTCAACTAAACCATAGCACTGAGTGCCATGTCCAGCTTTTCTGGAACCCTTCCAGGGATGGTGATTCCACCACTTTCCTGGGCAGCCTGTTCCAATGCTTGACAAACTTTTCAGTGACAAAATTCTCCATGATGTCCAGCCTGAACCTCTCCTGACACAGTCTGAGATCACAAGGTTAACACTTGTGCTATTGTTAATGTTTGGTGTGAAAAGGGTGAAAATAATTATTTTCCTCTATTCATAAAAGAAAATTAGAAAACATAATTTCACAAAAAGTCTTCTACTCATTGCTCTGCCTCCCTCAGGCATACTTCTTCCTCTAAACTAAGTCTTATCTAGAGGGTTTGGTGTTTTGGAGTAAAATATCATTCAGTCCTCCACAAACTCCACTGTGATATCCTAGAAAAGGCTGATCTCCAGAAGAGAAAAAGCCCCCCTGGACAGAAACACAGCATGGAGACATAACACATGAATGCAGCTGTCTGTAGTGAAAAATTTTTCCTTAGTCATTATCTTCTCTAAAAATAAATGTGTTTTAGGGGAGTGCACCTGCTACACCAAGAAATACTCAAGTACATGTTCAGTATGCTCTGTGAATCATTAGAAATTTTCTGAATGTGAACTACTAAAAATCACATGGTTAGAAAAGCAGACATACTAGAAGGCAAAATATATTAAGTCTTTCAGTTGAAAATTATAAAGGAATTAAACCCCTTATGTTAGACTTCAGGCAATTACTTAATCCTAAACACATTACTCTAATCGGGGTTTTTTTTCATCTTTTGACAACAAGAGTTGATCATATGTTTTATGTCCAACAAATTAATACCAGTAACAGATATAATAGGATAAGAGTTTCTTACAGATTAATAAACATCAACAAGTCAGTCCTACATCAGGAAGGAGCTATATGGACAAAACAGCCAATGAATCAATGGAGTTTCTTTGCATGCTTGCCTTACAGACCTGAACAGAAGACATGGGTCTGTAGTACCAGGGTTCTGCAGCAAAAGCTAAAGGCAAAGCCTTTCGACCCAATCTGTCATAAGCAAATTGATATGCAGGTGCAAAATAACACAGAAAGAAAAAGAAGAGAGGGAGAGAGAAAAGTAAGCGAATAATATTGTTGTTTTGTAAAAGGTTAACAAGTTTCAGCTCCCTGTAAAGAAAGACAGAATTGCTCCTGTTGACATGCTCTGATATTGACACAGGTAAATTCTATTAACTTCAGTCCAACAAGAACATTTGAGTGTTTCTGCTAGGAAAAAAGAAAACAGAGCAGAAGATGAAGATCTCAGAGGGTAAGAACATTAAAGCCAGTCAAGCTTAACAGTACACTCATATTGAGATATTTTTATTATTAATTTTATTGTTGTATTTGTCAGCAAAGGAAAGCTCCAAGAGAGAAAGAATTCTGGAACACAGCCAGAATGTGTTTACTATCTTATGAGCAGGATGGAAAAGAGCTTTCTACGTTTCTTGCTGCATAAGATCCACAAGGGCAGGGACTTTGTGTTCTCCTTTATTCTGTACAGCTATCAGCACAGTGTCAGTTCTTAATAAATAATAAATAAAATAATGACTTGAAGAACATATAAAAAGATGAGTGGGGAGGACATACTAAATTATTCATAAATGTTCCCAACAATGTCACTTTCCAATTAAAGTGTCATCCTATCGTCTGTGTGGGTGAGACAACAACCTTCATCTCACACAAATACGACAGCACTAAGAGCAGAAGGATTTTGTCATATATTAGTACCTAGGGTGTGATAAAACATTTAGAACAAGTTTTCAGGAGTGGAGTTTTTCTATAATTGTCTTGCCTATGCTGCTGAAATTTCAGCCATTTTTCTCATATGAAATATATGGACTATGATTTGTCAAACAATTTATATAACAATTAGAATAAAAGCTTAGTATTTCTCTTTTTTTAGCAAGTCACTCTAATGAGAAATAATGTTAAATCTATTAATGACTGCCTCCCTATCAGTTTCTCTCTACTATGAATCTACTGAATCAGGTTTTAAGGGACTGCTTCTGTCCTGCCTTGGTTAGCCAGGAGCAGTGTGAGTCGTCGTGTCACAAGTGCAGTCTGGTTTATGCCCCTGTTGTTCAAGACCAGCTTAGTCATGCTGCATATGAGATGAAGGTAAGCATGAGTGCTCTCACCAGCCTTTGCACTCTGCAGTGCAGACCTCCCTAAAGGAGGTGGTGACTGTAATGACTCCCCTGCCTCTTCCATGGCCACTAAGATCAGCAGAACCTGTGCAGTGAGGGGGGTACTCTGTGTCTCTCCCTCTGGTCAGGGATTTCCTCAGTTCCTACAAAGACAGAGAGCAACAGGGTGAGAAGGCAGGAAAAGCAGGTGAAACATATCTGTTCCTCCAACTTGAAAATGTTCAGAGAGGGATGTTACTGCTCTTCTCCAGTGACTCTCTTCTGAGTCATAATTTTAGTGTGGTTCTCATAATTACAGCACCAGGAGCCGTGAAGCAGCATTACAATAAACACGAGATTCATTGCAATAAATAGTAAGGTTCTAGCTATCAGAGACACAAAAGTTGGAACAATAAACTCTGAAAGATGCAAGTGAGAAAACAAAACAGAGCACCTTGAACTGCATGTTGTTTAATCTCATGATTCCTAAACACATCTTACCCGCTCAAAGGCAGGGTGCAACTTGTGTTGCCAGTACTTAGGAAAGATTTCTGGTGCTGGATGACTGTGGGCCCAACTATCTTTCTTTTCTTCTCCCATTTGTTCAGAGGTTTGGACTAAGATACAAAATTCCCTGAGACCAATGCCGTGCTCATTTGAGTATATGCTCCTGCTCCCTCATTATAGGTATATCATCTGTGTAAAACTGATTAGTTCTTTATATAGACAAGTAAATATGGGTCTACATCACCAGGTGAAGAAATATCACTAACAACAGTTTGATTTAATTGATAATAAGCATGAAATAAACTGCTGAAAAATTTCAAGGACCAGATTTGTTAATTTATTTTACAGCTGAAACTAATGATGAGATTTAAGCATGTGACTGATCTGTGTAAAATGTTATGGATAGCACCAGTATGCAGAATACTTCCTGGATCCTCTTGTTTACTTATAGCTGAGATGATGGACAAAGCCTATAAGGTGGCTTCATAGAGCATACTCCACAAACATTTCTTTCACTTTCATGTCAACAAGTTTTGGGTTGATAAATTTCAACAGAAAAATGCTGGGTAAAGCACTGCAGACTTGTGCAATTCATTTTGCAGCAATTTTCTTGACGCTGCCTCAAGATTGACCTGCTATCTTCCTTGTCTTCTTATCATTTTCCCATCTGGAAAAGTCTGAGTCATGTGGTACACTGTGAAATAAGTGATCTGAGACTGCCTGTGCATTCAAAGGTCATTAGCAGTCATAACTCTTAAAATCACCATGTTCCTGCAGACAAGGTTAATAGTAGTCTATAGAATTGGTAGAGAGGTCAGTAGTTAACTTTAGCTAGTATAAATACTGAGTGAATTTTTTATTTTCTTTGTTAACTCAGACATAAAACAAGAATTGCATGCTTTAGAGGCTGCTACAGAAGATTATGTTGAAAACTTGGAAATTAAAGATTTCAGACCCTAATGGTCAGTGAAAAACATCGTTCTCTATATATCCTTTTGATTAATTTACTAATTTTCTTCCTCTAATATTGAAATACATCTGTATTTTCATAGTGCCTGGCAAGTTTGATTAATATAGAAATTATCTTAGCAATCTAGCCTAAGCACTTTTATCCAAAAATTTGAAGAATTCATTTTCAATAGACAGAAAAAATCTACAAATTTGAGAAATACACTAATTGGTAGAAAAATCACCTCCATATAAGCCAGTTCAGTGCCATAAATAAAAAACAAACTAAAATCCCCAAACCCCAACCCCTTACCCTCTAAAACTAATGCAGGAATTAAAAAAAATATCAGACTTCAAAGTCTAAATTTCTTAATTAGCCTTTGCTCCCTAAATAAAATTCAGAAAAGCTTTCTAAAGGCAATTGGAAATGCTGGGGTTAGATATAGTGAGGTTAAAAACAAGTCCACTTTCTGTCACTTTAGACAAATGCTAACAATGAGAAATAATTTAGAAAAATAAGAAACAAACAAAAAACCCTAATTTCTATAAAAGAGATACAAAATGAGCATCTAAGAGGGAATAGAAAATTATTGTAACCAGTCAATAAAAGAAAGAATAAATAGATTATCATGATGGTAAAAACATATACTAAGTGTAACTGAGTGATAATAACTGTTATTATTCCCAAGGGAGGTAAACTCCCTGATAATTATATTTGCAGTGGTACAAAAGTTATATCCATATGTGTGCATGCAGGACTCAAGTGCCTTTAAAAGAGCCAACAATTTCTCTCATGTGGAAAAGATGAAGAATTTGTTCTCCTATTCATCTCTACTGTTTTCATGAAGAATATGCATGAAAAAGACAATAAAGCATTTATGTGACTGTATAGTCAAGTTGTCATTAAGGAAACTTTCTGAGAAAAGAAGAATGTTATCTTGTCTTCTTGTTCTGATTGTCTGGAAATTAATACACCCTGATTTGGAAAAAACCCTAAAATAATAATATTTAATTACTAGAAATTGATGTGACTGTGAAGGACACATTGGTTTTGTTATCTCCTGTCGGGCTGTCTCTCCTCTGAATATGAAATCTATATTTTTTTTTAATTGAATGACCTTTTCCAATAATATTCCTCACTACAAGGGTAGTATTTCAATTCCTGAATTATTTACATAGAGGTTTAAAATGCTTATGTTGACAGTGACCTCTGTGAAGTCATGGGCAATTTCTGATTTGTTTAAGTTTCCTTTCAGCTGATAATGGAACTCTGCCTGTATACAAAAATACATTCATTAAGTGATGGGGTTGCCTTTCTATTGGGGTTCCTTCTCAAATAAGGCTTTTCTTTATATCCATTGTCACAGTGTCAGATCATCTGGGTGGTTTCTAGTCCTGATTCCCTTTTCTCCTAATCAACACTATTTGCCCACTGCCCATAACAGGTATATATCTAAAAATGCTGTTAACCTCAGTTTAATCCCATTTCTGCAGGCTTTAATTGGCAAAGCCTTCTAATTTACTAAAAAAGGAAATCTCAGAACTATGAAATAAGAAAGCCACATTCCTATGAATCAGTCTTCTTCACCTGACCTGGGTGGAACTTATTAATACTGTTTTAAAATAGCGTCATTGGTGGTTTACTAATTTGTTTCTCCAAATTCCTATTCTACTCTTTTTATCTTATTGTTTTGTTTGGTTTTGGTTTTGGTTTGGTTTGTTGGTACCCATGTAAAAGAAACCATGCATTCAAAGCATATCTTTTCACATGTAGGATTCTGTATAGTACAAAATCAACCTACTGTCATTCAACAGTTGCCAGTCTTGCCTTAAGAATACTTAATGCTTGAACTGACTGACTGGTGTTCCAGGGTTCCATTTCACTGCCTGAAATACAGAACTATTTACTGCTGTAGCACAGGATTAATCTGAAGCCTCTTATTCTGCAAAACACTCATACATGTAACTACTTTTACATGTGTAGGTAATTATAATATGTGCAGAATATCCTGCCATCACCAAGTCTGAATCTGATATTTAAGTGATTGTTTAACTTTGCTGAAAAAAAGTTAATATTTAACTCTGATCACTTAATTTTGAATTTTAATGACTTATTGGATATGATAGGAAAAGCATGTGTTCCATACTACTGTTTTTATTTGCACAGAAATATCTGCTTCTAAAGCTGGAACCTCTGAAGAACAGCCCACTTCAAGGGCCTATGCTACATGCTGAAGTGTGTGTTTGCTTAAAAGAAAGAGATAACTATCTGTGTTATCAAATTTATATTATATGGTCTCGAAATGTTGCAAAAACATGTGGGTTTTTTTTGTCAAATGCATTTTCAAATTAGTCCTACAGTGAATCAATCTGATGCAGCTAAAAGGCGGGGAGAATGGGACAGAGAGGCTGACTCATGCAGAGTTAATTTTGCCTTCTAGAGATCCCTGTGTCTGCACACAGTTCAGCCCATTGTGGCTGTTCTACAACCAAACATTTGATGCCCTGATCAGTGTCAAGAGTGGAGGCAGGGAAGAGCCACAAAATGAGTCTGAGAAGCCTTCATGATGCCAGTTGCTCTCTAAGTGTGGCTCAGTGTTGTATTAAAACAAAAAACAAAAATGAAAACAGCAGCAATAAATAAATAAAGAAAAAGAAAACCAAGCAAGTAAGCAAAATAAAATTAAAGCAAGGAAGCAGAACACCTGAAAATATTGTTCCATCTAGTCAACAACTTTCTTCTTTTGGTTTCTTATGTCTTATTTATTCTTTATTAATAAATCAAAGTATCAAAGAGCTTTTGTAGACACCAGCCATGGGTTCCAGAAGAGAAAATCTTTTTAATGCCCTGAATAAATAACAATATGTCCTTTTAATTATTATTATCAGTAGTATTAGTAGTATGGTTTTATAAGGAAAAAAAATGCTAAAATACGTATGCAAAAGTTGTTTCTTCCTACAAGATTTTGGGACTGTTGATCATTCATAGAAGATTTTATGGAAATAGAAAAAAAATAATAAATTGAAGAATTTCTATAAAGAGCAGTATAAGCCTTTAATGTCTGTGAATCAGAGAGATGCACTTTCTTAACACAAACATTTGGGAAGCAGCCATAGAAACGTGGAAAATATTATGCAATAACTAATGTCAACAAAAGAAAAGGAAACTTCTAACTTAAACACTCTGTGGTTAATGATTTAAAATACTACTTGCTATTTAAGTGTTAGTGTACCTTTATCCGTATATATTAAAACCAAAGACATTTACAGGTGGACAGTTCTCCTTTTGGAAACTCTCATTAAATTCTCCATGTTAAACATTGGTGTCAAAGGTTAAGAAAACACTCCATGAACTGAGTAAACTATGTGTTCAAGTACTCTTCTTTTAATTATTAATTTATGTTCATATTGATAACAGCTAGGTCTTTCCAGATCTTTCGTTCACACTTTGGTAAAAATAGCACACACTAAACACAGTTATACAGAGTAAAATGAAGTTTAACGGAGGATAAAAGAATCCAAAGAATTCAAATATCTATAAAGGGCAAAAATCCAAGCATTATTGGATTCAAAAGACGTAGCAACCTTCCAGATGCTTCACAAACCCCCAAGATTTACAGCTTCAACTGCTCGTAATTTACTTTGACTTATTTTATATACAGAGTTGTGTCTACATCTTACAAAGCTGGAGGAAAGGTATAGGATTATACACTCACTGGGACTGGCCAAAAAAGTATGGTATGAAATGAAAAACAACTGGAATACTTTTTGCAATATACAATTGAACTAACATGCAATATTTCTTTTTGCATTAGTTAAATTCACCTTCTCTATTGTTTCAACTTTCTTTGCTTCTATGTTGTGGGATTTGGATGGAATGGAAATACCAAGGAATTGAGTTATCCTCACCTTTAAATGTGACTCTTTTGTCATGGAAATTAATTAAGCTTTATATTTTGAAAATTTATAGGCTGATTTAACCCCAAATCTCCTTGCAACTTAACTGCTTCTGGTAGTAACAGAAAGGTAATTCAGCAGCTGTTCTGGCATCACACAAGCTGGATGCCAAATTGAAAAAGAGAGTTACTTACTAAGCCTATCAGTAAAAGTTACACCTCATGGGGACAAGTCCTCTGGAGCCTGCCTTTACCCACTGTGAAGCTCAGCCCTGTCAAGTGGTGATCCTGGACATACACATTTACAAATGTGACCTGTCTTCACCCGGCAGAGGAGCTGTGCCACCTGCGTGGTGCTTTTGCAGGATCTCTTTCAGAGGAGATTGCAGGAATCCAGGCTCTTGGCGAGAGTATAATGTTTGGCAACTAGCCTTGGCTGAGAAGCAATTGCTTCAGCAACTGTTTCAGCAGCAATTTTACATTTAAAGCATGCCTCGTAAGGACCTGATCACAAATTCATTGTCCTGGAATCTGAAGATTATTCAATGCCATCCCTGGAATTTAAGTAGATAATTTTTCCAGAACAAGAGTTTGAAGGCAGCTGGGTCCACCCTCATGGTTCACATTCAGTGCTTTTAACTAAGTTGCCTCTTATCTTGAATGGCATTACATATCACTCATCACTATCTGTCAGAAGTTATATCAGTATCTGTAGTAGCTGTTGCGTTTTCTGGATGAAAAGTCTCACTGTTTACCTTTAAAATGTCAATCCTTCTGCACTCCTAGCATTCACAGGCCTGTTTATCAGTTTGTTCTCCAGGGAGTTGTGTTCAGAATAAATGAAGCAAGCAGGACAATTTGCAAGGAAGAAGCTGTAACCAAAGTCATCTGCAGGTTTCAATTCACTGGCCATTTCTCTCAGGGATCCTTCTTGCAGTGATAGCTCTTTACTGTGGTTTACCATTCAGATTTTGTGTCGTCGAGACTGGTATAATTTTGATAACTGACCTTCTCTGCTGAGCTTTAGAGGTGTCAGAATTTGTCCCTTGGGTGACTGCCAAAGGACAGGAAGCCAAGAGAGCAGGGTGGCCATGGCAGGTGGTGCTCTCTGTGCAGTAACCTCTGTATGCAGACAGGACTATATACAACACGTGGTGCAAATCAGGACATCACTCCAACCATCAGTGAAGGCATTCAAGACATCTAGAGCAAGCAGAGGTGCAAGGAAGGAATGTCTAGGGTGTGGTGCTCCATGACCTGCAGAAAATTTCTAGGTGAGCTTGAGGCAATCAATTTCCTTACTTCCTCAAACGTTGCTGGAAGAATCTCCTTCAAATAAAGTGAACATGACCTTCTGATGTCTTGCCCTCAGATGGCATTGCATGTTTCTGATTATGAACTTCTGGCATTTTGGATGTACTACTGAACAAATTGAAGACTGACTTGACCTGACTTCACCTGTTTGTGACCTGATCATGGAAGGGTGCAGCAGATAATCGTCATAATCCTTAGCATCACTGTATTAACTAATTATTAGTGATTTAGAGGTCACCATTATCATTTTCTGATAACAGTTCTTATATCTGATTTGTGTTATTCCTATAAAATAACTGAAATATTTGCTTACTTTTTTGACATATCTAGTAGAACAAATATTGTATCTCAGATTTGCAAAATAAGTTGAAGGGTCAAACACACATTAAGAACAAAACAGTCTTCACAAAAGTGACTTTCATTTGTGTTTCAAAAAAAGTGTCAATATTTGAAGGAAACCCACAGATGCAGAACGTGCCATCTCTGCTCTATAGTCTGTCTTACATGGCATCGTGTTTTGGGTCTCTCAGAGAAAAAAATAGAGGCAATCAATAATAATAAGTGAAAAATCTTAACTATTAATTACTCCTGATATTAACAGCAGGTTGTACATGCCTCATGTAGTATCTTCTAGGGTCTGTCTGCAGGTAGTAATATTAACACAGACATTCTATATCAAATTCTCTCTCTCTCTCTTTATCTCTCTTTCACTCAACTTGCCTGTGTACAGAGGAAAGAGAGAGACCTTAGAAGCTGTATTCTACCTCAGCAATTAGTACTCTACTCCAGAGCTGGACAAAGCAAATAAATATTGAGTTGCAGGGGCTGCCTGCCATGGCAGCTGTAAACACAATCCTTCCCATCTGGGGCAGAAAATTTTGGCAAAGGAAGCTTCTGTTTCCTCTGTGTCCTTTGTGCCTCTCCTCTTGCTAAGCAGAAACACAACCTCTGAAACTGCCAAGCCACTACCTACTGAAAGAACAGTGTTCACTGACAAATAGGAATGCAAATTCTTTTTCTTTTGATCTGCTATCTATGCTTTGCCCTTCCTCTGCACTGTTCATACATATGCACCACATTAAAAAAAAACACATCTAGAACAAGATCCTTTCTGTTGTTCATATGTGAGCACAGGCTTGATCATCCAAAAGAATGATCAGGTGGGACACAGCCAGGATCTCATTCATTAAATTCACGCAGTTTTTATTCCCTGGTTCCACTGACCCTTTCCTTGGAACATTTTTGCAAAGTTCTTTTGCCTTTATGACTACATTGCTATGAGATTTTAAGACAGCATAGAAGTGGGATATTCACAGGCAAAAAGCAGTCTGATTTCTGTCTGTCTCTTTATCACAGCCAGATCAGGAAATTGTGATGAACTTCCACACTTGCACATTCTCTTCCACCAGGGCTGGAGTACCAGGGAGCAGTTGCACATGGTAAATGTTTTCCATCAGTAGGTACCTATGACTGTAATCACTCATCCTAAACTGTGGATTTATGATAAGGTATTATAATGCAAACTGTGACTGAAATTTGATTTCACTGTTGCAGAAAGAGAGGGGAAAATGTATTTTCTAAGCCAGACTGACAATTAAACTTGGGAGCATGGCAGAACAGCTGAATGTAATGGATAACTAGCTGCTATCCTGCAATTATATATTAGAGTATTAGCGATCTCAGAAATGGTTTGCTATTCCATCAATTAATCCATCTGAATCATTGAATTAAGAAAAATATCTAATTTCATTATGAGTCTTGGGAACCATTGCATGATGTCTGCTTTTAGCTCTATATTAACAGCCTATCTAATTTTTCTCACTTTCAAATGAGATGAGGTTTCAAAAGTTTTTTGTCTTTTACATATGCACACATAAGATACTTCAAAGCATGCTAGGTAGCTTCACTCCACAGAGGAATTCATTAGTCTCCAATACACAATATGTCAGAATAAAAGTACATTTGAAAAATAATGTACTTTGAAAAAAAAAAGAACACTTGTGCTTGTCCAGAGCCATTGTTAAGCCATGTTTATGGGCATTTCACTGACTCATAGGTATTTTTGTTGTAATAAAAGAGGAAGTTAATTCAATTAAGATTAGAATCCTCCTGGGAACGCAAAAATTCATTTAAAAGATTTTGAAAGAAAATTTTCACATTTCAAAATCCAAAGCACGCATCTGGAGATAGAAGCTACACAAATTAAAAAAACTATCTAGATGACAAATATGTAAATTATATTTGTTATGTGTGATATAAATGCCCATTTCATGCTCAGACATGCAGCTGAAAAATGATGATTCAGAAACAGAAGAAAGCATCCATTCACCAGTATGAAAAAATGGCAAGGTACTTTCTTGATTTTAAACAACTGAGAGGAAGAGGGGAAAAAAAAGACAAAACCCCAGTTTTTAAACCTTGATATTTTAGCAAGCTAAGACTGAGACTCTTTTGTAGTAGATTCCTAATTTGTTCATTTTACACTGTCTAACTAGATCAAAAAGCAGTGTCAAATGCCCAAAGCAGTGTTTGTCAGCAGCTCTTTTTCGTTTCAAAGCATCTGAAAAGAGGAAGACTAGTACTTTATTTCCAAACAGACACAGGAAGGCTCTTGTTGGCAGCCCGTTGCTGCAGAATGAATACATGCCATGAGTATAGACCATTTGTCTGCTGATTACAGCAGACCCCGGGGGAGCTGATGTTAGCTCTCATTTTCACCTCTCTTTCTCACACAGTGTCTCCTTGCTGCGGCAGTCCTGCCTCCCCTCCTCCTCCTTGCCTTCATTCCTCATGGCTTTGATTCGATCTGACTTGGCAGTGNTCGATCTGACTTGGCAGTGGTATATTTAAGACTGTTTTCCAAATTAAAATCAGGCTGGGATGTTTGAAATGTGTTGACTTGCCTTGAAGGTTAACACAGAGAAGAAAAAAAAAAAAAGCGGAGCTATTCTCATTTGGAATTCAGCACTGATCATAATGAATGTACTTGGTATTCATGTGAATCTCACATGTATTTCCCTAAGAGTGCTACTGTAATTTAACACTGCTACTAAAAATATTGGGGGTAGAGGGGCACTTAAAATAAAATGTCATAAAATGAAAGGAAAGGATATACCTCGTGTCTCTGCAGCGACTCCGTGGTTTGCCTCTTGTTTTAATATTTGATTTATAAGCTTTCTCTCCCATCCCCCACTCATTTCCATAGAATTTTCTGAGAGAAAAGATGAGAAATATTCTTTTACTGTGCTAAATATGTATCCTTATGATCCTTATGATTCAGTGCTCTCTAGGGCAATGGTGATATATGTGCTATCAAATTACATGGATTTTACACACCTATTTTCTCTGATATCCAATAAGAAATGTGTACTTACTGCAGTAACCTTGCATTACTCATGCTACACTTTGGAGAGACAGAGCATGCTGCACCAAGCACATTCAGTAGCCTGTCATCACATTTTTCTTCCCTTACAGTATCTCAAAGAAGAAAATCTGTGTTTATGTTCCAGTACATAATTTTCTGAGATTCCTAATTAATATTTAAAATAGGGTAAGTGGCCATATTTTGGTGGCAATGGGCTTCAGAGCAATGCAGTCATGTTGTGCAAATGTAAATTCCACTATTCTTCTACTTTGCTTTCTTTGTGCAAACCGTGATTGTGCTTGGCAGTTTTCTCCTCTTTCATTAGATTGTTGCTGGAGCAACACAATTAATAGCAGCTTTTAAGGTTTAATTATGGAAAAATCTAATTGCATTCCAGTGTTGCTCTAATAATCACTCCAGACTCAAAGGGTGTGTCCCTCTACTCTTCAGTGATTCACATGCCTGCAACTTTGCTCATCTAAAGCTTTGTCAGAGAACACTACATTTGTGACATAAAGTTGGTTCAGTTTCTCAGCATGACAAATGAGTGACCAGAAGTAAACAAAAGCAAGGTGGTTCCACAGATGTGAGAGAGTAAGAAGGGGTGGGATGTAAGCTAGATTCTCTATTTATAGCAATATCTTGGCTTTTTCAAACTTTCCTGTTTCCAGGAGAACAGCATAAAAATTAAACCCTATCTGCCTATTTCAATTATGCTAGAAAAACCTTCAGAGAGTCTGATACCATGTAAGACTTATGGAATCCATTCAGTCCCCTTAAAGAAAGTCCCTAATCCCCTCTCTACTCAGAGAAAAAATGCTAGACATATTGGAAACTCCCTGATAAAGAATCCATCCTCTTCAGTTAAGGAACTTGGGAGCTTAAGCTGGTCACAGAAGATCACATTCTGGCACTCTAGAAACATGTATCTCCTCTGATTTTTATAGAATTCTCGTTAGGAAAGCAGCCTCATTAGGGACCTATACAATGCTTGGATGCATGAGGTTGGAATACTGAGTTCTACCCTCCTGATCAAAATAAAATTTATTAAATTCTTGACTATTGAATCAATCATCAGTACAGGCATGAGAGGAGATGAAACTCTGTGTTATGAGATAAATTCTCCTCTGCATAACTCATGTTAGTTTTGGTCAAATAAGCCATTTACATTGCATAGAGGAACAGGCAAAGGCAATATGTTTGTTATGAGAATACCCACATACATTTTATAGGCATAAATAAATAACTTCGATAATTTCCTGGTTTTTTTTTCTTTACATGTAAGTCTGTTATGAAATACATAAAAGCATATAAAC